>NW_021025645.1:2356073-2427084 GCF_004153795.1 Camellia sinensis | reverse complement strand
CATCAAAACTCATACTTTAACATGATTCAAAACTTAATTTGTAAAATCAAAGCCAAAGGGTGTTTCAAACAACTCAATTTCAAACCAATTTTCAAGAATATAATTCAAACATATCATGCATGAATTTAAACCATTTCAAAGCTTCAATTTTATGCTCTAATGAGCCAATTCTTCCAAGGACAAGGTGAAATCATGGACTTAAACACAATATGAACATGCATATAACATTTTACCATGAAATCAACTCACAACTCAACAATTCAAACATGCATGCATGGAATGAGCTCCAATTCAACAATTTAAAGTTAATTCATGCCCTTAATCTCTGAACTTCCATACACCATGCAACATATGACTTGATTACATGAACAAGAAGGTACAATCTCTACCTTAAGTCTTGAATCGAAGGCAAAGAGGCTCAATTATGCAATCTCTCTTCACTTCTTTCAAATCTTCAAACTAAAATTGATGAATTCAAGTTGAAAACACTCTTTTCCTCTCACTCTCTCACTCTAGTCGGCTATGCTCTCAAAATGGCTGAGGAAAAGTTGTGTAATGCAAGACTAAGCCTTAGACAAAGTTTGGTGTAGTGGCCCACTCAAATGGCGAAGTTGTAATTAAAGCTAATATATGTAATTTATCAATATTGATCCAATTTAATCATACCAAATCACATTTTAACTGAATATGCCATAAAATCACATTAATTCTAAAGATCACAAATCATCAATCAATTTCAGATTCGGCCGCCGATAAGGCCTTCAATTCGCAATTTAAACACAAAGGCATGAACAGATAATCAAACAGTCAACAGATAGACATACAATTAAACAGATATACTTGATCAATTCAGTTTCAGATTTCAATCAGTCAGTTCAGTACTTCAATCAATTCGGTTACCAATCATAATCAGTCTCAGTTTAGCAGTAATCAGTGGTTAATCGGTAAACAGTGACGAGGGTTGTTACACACCTCGGCTGGCACTTCAGTGACACATCGGCCATGTGTTGTCATTCAAAAATTATGTCCCCACAACTGCCCCCTAGGTTCTATTACCTCGGCATCCTGAGGTGATGGAACCAATATCATTCTTTCCTTTAATCATGACCCGGGCTTAACTTCAACTTGTAAACTTTTTTCAAGTTTCAACAAGTGTTAAACATAATCTCGGTTTAACTTCAACTTGTAAACTTTTCTCAAGTTTCAACAAGTGTTAAACATCATCTCGGTTTAACTTCAACTTGTAAACTTTTCTCAAGTTTTAACAAGTGTTAAATATAATCTCGGTTTAACTTCAACTTGTAAACTTTTCTCAAGTTCCAACAAATGTTAAACATCATCTCAGTTTAACTTCAACTTGTAAACTTTTCTCAAGTTTCAACAAGTGTTAAACATAATCTCGGTTTAACTTCAACTTGTAAACTTTTCTCAAGTTCCAACAAATGTTAAACATCATTTCAGTTTAACTTCAACTTGTAAACTTTTCTCAAGTTTCAACAAGTGTTAAACACGGTTTAACTTCAACTTGTAAACTTTTCTCAAGTTTCAACAAGTGTTAAATATAATCTCGGCTTAACTTTAACTTGTAAACTTTTCTCAAGTTTCAACAAGTGTTAAACATCATCTCGGTTTAACTTTAACTTGTAAACTTTTCTCAAGTTTCGACAAGTGTTAAACATCATCTCGGCTAACTCTTCTCTTCTCGGACTTAATCATCTTAGGCCAAGATCTTGTCTTCTGGGATCTGGGATCCGAGATCTGGAATCCGGGATCGGCTTACTTGGGCTGAGCTCTTGTCTTCTCATATCCAGTGTTATCTTGGCTTAACAGGTGAGGTCACCTCGGTATCTTGTCGCTTTCTCTGGAGGTAATCCCTCAGATCCTCCTTGGTTCGTCCAGTAGCTCGGCTATCTCCAGATTTTAGCCTCTTTGTGGCACTACTTCCTGTGTCATTGCGAGTCCTTTTGGACCTCCCTCTATTGGCCGCGTCGAAACAGAGGTCCTTCCCTTGAACATACCGATGTTCTTTAGAGTCAACTTCCTTGGTGCGTTGTGTCCTCTGTGAATCTCCCCTTCTGGATTCTCCTCGTCCGACCTCCCTTGAAGGCCGGTAAGAATGTTCCTTGGTCCTATCGTACTGAGGAGTCGTAGAAATTGTCTTCTGCTCCCCTACCTGGGCATCTTTCTTGGCTGCTGGAATCGGCGTATCTTGTGACGGGAACGGTGGCTGGAGGTCGTCCTCGTTATAATACTTGCTTCGGTCTAATTTCTTCGGCACGTCGCCCTCCTGGCTGTCGTCCTCTTCTCCGTGATTCTTATCACGAATTTCTTCGTTGTAGTTGTCTTCTTCGACGCCAAGGTCGATAGGTTTCCCACTCCCAGTAGGAATGTCATCCTTAACCTTCTCTTTCTGTCCTTCATTGGCTATCTATTCTCCTGTCATTCCCACAGACGGCGCCAAATTGTGTGGGTGATTTTCTGACCACACTGCCAAACAAGTACCCAGCTGGAGAGCACCGGCAGAATAGATTAAGCCCGAACGACCTGCAACAGAAAGAGAAGATTCCGGCGGTGACTTGTCTACCCAGGGGCACTCCGATGATCAAGTCAGTACTCAATATCTCTCAAAGATAACCAATAGTGCTTAACTCACTAGACAGAATATCAAAAGCATACCTTAGACCCATGGGGGTGCTTCCTTTTTATAGCCAACATAATCCTAGTCCCAATAGAAGCCTAGCTCTAATGGACTTAGGATTACTGCTAATCTTGGACTCCCAGTATGATTAGGATAAACTCTCTAAGAGTCTTATCTTTACCCAAATTGAAGTCTTCTCCCATTCTAGGACTCTTGTCCTTTATCCGCTTATCTCGGATTCCGATATTCTTGTAAATAACCTCGGCCTAGCCGAGATTACCTCGACGTCATGATCATGACACGCGGCACCTCGGCTGGCACTTCAGTGACACATCGGCCACGTATTGTCATTCAAAAATTATGTCCCCATAATATATATATACCACAGCCTATATACTAAAGCCTCAGTGAACAACACACAGCAACTACATACTTACTTACTGAAATTCAGAAAACATTCTTTAATCTATAATCACTCTCATCTATTCTTTGAATAATTTTCTGAGAAGTGTTCTTCAATTTTTTGTTTACATCTTTCTCTAAAAAATTATATACTGAGCCTTATAGCCTTAAGCTCATCTTTCCTGCGTGAGATTTTCAGAAAAATCAAAGATTCATTTTTATTTCTATCTTTGAGAGATAACTATTGTAGCTTTATTTGAAAGCAAAAACAACTTCAATTCAACCTTGTAAGAGTGTAATACACTCAGTATTCTTGACTCCTTGAATGTGATTGAAAATCAGCTAAAGAAGGCAAAGGTTTTGGACTTAGAAAATCTATATAAAATCCATAAAGAATTGCTCTATCTGTGAAAAGGTTACTAGCACTCTGTGAAGGTAGAGTATATTGAAAAATCTCAAGTGAAACTTGAGGAGTGGATGTAAGTCCGAGTTAAAGCTGAACCACTATAAACCTGTTTGCCTCTCTCTTCCTTATCTCTTTATTTTTATTGCCATAGCTATATTTCTCATTTTCACTGTGCCAAAATCATTAACTGGTATAATTGTTAGATCACTTGTTTTAATTATCTTTATTTCATTAATTATATTTATCTATTGTGCTAGTCATAATTTTCATTAGAGTATTATTATAATTAATTGTAAAAATCTAATTCACCCCTCTCTTAGGTTGTCTTTTGGGTAACAAAGACGTTAAAAATTTAATTTAATAAATTACTTTATTATTAATTTTCTTATGATGTTCCAAAAAAATTTGTGGCGTCACAAAATATATTTTTGAAATTTGACCTAAGCCCAAGAATAATTGAGCGGCCCATGGTATCAGCTCTAGGAGTAGAGTTAGATTAGCAATGGCAACAGGCCGAGGCGAGGTCGGGGATCACACTCCCCGTCCTCGATGGTAAAAAAATTTCCGTCCCCAGCCCCAATCCTCGACGGGGAACCTATCACCATCCTGCCCCTGCTCCCTAATAGGGATCGGGTTTCCCTAACCCCAAAAATTCCCCGAGCAAATCAGATCTACCATAACAATAACAAGCATCACAACTTTGTGCAAAAACTCTTAAACCAAGCATGACAAGTCTTGTGCAATGATCAAACACATACACAAACTGATAATATTTTATAAATATTATATAAAATTTATTGAAATCTCTCTCTCTCTCCCTCTATATATATATATATATATTTATGTATATATATAAACACAAACTGTGAATGAATATTATAGCCTCGTAGATACATGTGTATATGTAGAGAGAGAGAAAGAGAGAAAGTTGCAAAAAAAAAGAGATAGAGGGAATCTCATACTCAAACCCTCTCGATCGAGCTACTTCTCGCCTTAATCTTCCAAATCGAGATCGAGATTTGTAGACGCTAACTCTCTCTAGTGGAATGCGTGGAATGACGACGGTGATGGACTGATTTGTGGCAGCTGAAAAGAGAGAGGTGCGTTTGGAGATCTTGAGATCATCGAAGATCTGGCATCGACAAATCTGAGATACAAGACAATGTCTATCTAAGATAGACAGAGGCGTCGAAGAATACGTCAGAGACGAAGGCTGAGGCAGGAAGTTCAGGCGAGTGTGAGATAGAATGAAACGGGTAAAGAGAGAGATAGAGATTTGAGAGAAGTGAAGTGTGTGAGAAAAAACCAAACATATTATATATATATATATATACGGGGAGGATATTCAAGGCTGGGGCTGGGGCCGAGACCGGGGAACTTATCACCGTCCCCGACCCGAAAACCATCAGGGATCTATTTTTCAATACCAACCCCGCCCCCATAGGGGATAATTTTTGGAAAAAACCCGATTTATAGGGATAGGGTGGCCCGACTCCCCGTCGGGCTGAGTTCAAATTGACATCCCTAAGTTGGATAATCATGACCATAACGAAATAACAAAAACAAAAGGATAAATTACACCAACACCCGTTGAAGATTTCATTTAATACAGATTTCTCTCACATTTGAAAATTTATTTTTCTTCTTGAAATTTGTAATCTCATTACACATTAATATTGAATTGCTCATATTATATCTTAAAATTTTTAAAATGACCATCTTGTCATTTTTCCTATCATTACTTATTCCTATGAACAAAAAAGGGTAAATTATACTAACACTTCTTAAGATTTTCATTTTATACAAATCCCCTTCACATTTAAAAAATTATATTCCTCTCCCGTAGATTTGTAATCTCATCACAAATTATCCTTAGCTTTCTGGTGTCATACCCTAAAATTTTCTAAATGCTTATCTTATCTTTTTTCCTACAATTTATTCTTCTTATTATCATGATTACATTTTATAACTTTCTATCACTAAATTCTACTTGAACAGATCCTTATTGAGTGATGATACACAAATATAAATTTTATATAAAAATTTCAAACACAATGATATAACTTAATGGTGATCTTTCACTTTAAAATAAAACACACGTAAACACGATTTATATTTATTACAATATCACCATCACAATATTTTTATGATATATTTTGTATAAATTTTTATATATAAATATAATTTTTTATTTTATTTTCACCATTATATGTAGATTAGATCAATTTAATCCAGATATATTTAAAAAGTATAAAATTTGCACAAAAACTTTAAAAAAATTCATTGAATACAATAAATAAGATAATGTATTAAATTTTTTCATTTTTTTATTTTTTTTGTATTTGGTGAATTTAAAAAAAAATAACAAAATATTATACATCTTAAGTATATTTAGATTAGATGTATCTAAAAAATAAAATAAAATAATCGCTTAAAATATTTAAAAATTTTAATAAAAATAAAATAAACATGAAAAATAAAAAAAAATTAATTTTTTTGTGTGAGTTAAACCAAAGAAAATGATTGTTATTTCCTTTGAAATGACATGAACAAAATATCTGTATTATTTTATATGCATAAAGACTAAATCGTAAATATGTCATTTTAATCTAATAGGGAGATAAGTGTAATTTTTTAAATATAAGAGAAATCTGTATTGAATACAAACCCCGAGATGTGTCATGTAATTTACCCAAAACAAAAAACATATGCCAAAATTTGAAAATGTTAAAAAATAAAAGAAAAAAAATCAAATTAGAAAAATAGTAAAAGGTAGGGGATTTTTTTTTAAGGTCCCTGGTATTAAGATTTTATAGCATAAAGGATACTCAATATTTTGATAATGTCTAAGGCCCCTCAATATCGATCCAGAGAAAATTCGATCCAGAGAATTTCTCTGGACAAATCACAGAGAAAATTTCGAATTTCGCTGGATACATCACAAAGAAAATTTCACCAAATAATTTCTCTAGATTCAATCTAGAGAAATTTCCCTCCACCCCAGAGAAATTTACTCAACCCTAGAGAAAATCCTCTCCAACTAGAGAAATTCACTTGTATTGTCTGTAGTTTAATGGCTTCAGTGATCTGGATGCATATTCACAGAGAAAATCTCACCAAAGAATTTATCTGGATTGAATCCAGAGAAATTTTTCAAAACTAGAAAAAAATTTTGCATCACCCAAAAAAAAAAAAAAAAACACAACCCGAAAACAATGGCTTGAATTATTGAATGTCTCTGCAACTCTCTGCATCATCCATTCATTCATCAATCCCAAAAACCCAACTCAGTCAAATCTACAATTAACCAACTTAACGTCATTTTCCTCTCTTCTTTTCTTTCTACACAACAACCATCATCCCACAATCTCTCTCTCTCTCTCTCTCTCTCTCTCTCTCTCTCTCTCATTTTGGAGTTTGGACCTCTAATCATGGCAAACCAGCAGCACAAGCACTTTCTTTCAACAATTCACTCTTCCCTCAAAGGTATATCTCATTGAATTGTAAATGCCTTTGTATGCATTCATTATTTGAAATTTCTTATTTGCATCTTCTGCTGCTATCTTCAGAATTAGAAATGCTAATTTATTTGGGCTGCATTCTATCTTTATGATTATGAGATAGTTTGTTTTGTAAGAAAATGAAGGAAAATGATCTTGATTTTTTCATCTTGCTAATTTCTATTTCTGGGTTCTAATTAATGAAATAGCCAACTCTTCAGATAACCCTAATGATTTTATTAGGTTCCTTTTTAATTTTGGTTTTGGTCTTTAAAATTTCTCTGGACACTTCAACCCAGAGAAATTCTTCAAAACCAGAGAAATTCCTTGTCTACCCTAGAGAAATTCACTCAAATTCAGAGAAAATCCCCTTCCAACCCAAAGAAATTCACTCAAACCAGAGAAAATCCCCCTCTCTAACCTAGAGAAATTCTCCCTCACAATCTTTTCTGGTTGAAAATCATAAACCTCAGGCAAAATGTGTTCCATGGTTCACAAGAAAAAAATAAATAAATAAATTGATTGAAACAAAATACTAACAAGTTAGAGAAAACTCATTCAATTGTTTACAAGAAAAATAAAATAATAGAAATTACTTGCAAGAAATTTACTAGGCAATTCAAGAGAAAATAACAAAGCATTGTCCATGTGAAGCTCCTCAACCATCTCACAGTGTCATCCCCTTGTAAAGCAAGGAAGTGTTCATATCGCTTAATGCTCTCTTTAATCTCACCAAATAATTTCTCTAGATTCAATCTAAAGAAATTTTCCTCCACCCCAGAGAAATTTACTCAACCCTAGAGAAAATCCTCTCCAGCTAGAGAAATTCACTTGTATTGTCTGCAGTTTAATGGCTTCAGTGATTTGGATGCATATTCACAGAGAAAATCACATCAAAGAATTTATCTGGATTGAATTTAGAGAAATTCTTCAAAACTAGAAAATTTTTCTGCATTACCACAAAAAAAAAAAAAAACACAACCCGAAAACAATGACTTGAATTATTGAATGTCTCTGTAACTCTTTGCATCATCCATTCATCCATCAATCCCAAAAACCCAACTCAGTCAAATCTACAATTAGCCAACTTAATGTCATTTTTTCTCTCTTTTTTCCTTTCTACACAACAACCATCTTCCCACAATCTCTCTCTCTCTCTCTCTCTCTCTCTCTCATTTTGGAGTTTGGACCTCTAATCATAGCAAACCAGCAGCACAAGCACTTTCTTTTAGCAATTCACTCTTCCCTCAAAGGTATATCTCATTGAATTGTAAATGCCTTTGTATGCATTCATTATTTGAAATTTCTTATTTGCATCTTCTGCTGCTATCTTCAGAATTAGAAATACTAATTTATTTGGGCTGCATTCTATCTTTATGATTATGAGATAGTTTGTTTTGTAAGAAAATGAAGGAAAATGATCTTGATTTTTTCATCTTGCTAATTTCTATTTCTGGGTTCTAATTAATGAAATAGCCAACTCTTCAGATAACCCTAATGATTTTATTAGGTTCCTTTTTAATTTTGGTTTTGGTCTTTAAAATTTCTCTGGACACTTCAACCCAGAGAAATTCTTCAAAACCAGAGAAATTCCTTGTCTACCCTAGAGAAATTCACTCAAATTCAGAGAAAATCCCCTTCCAACCCAAAGAAATTCACTCAAACCAGAGAAAATCCCCCTCTCTAACCTAGAGAAATTCCCCATCACAATCTTTTCTGGTTGAAAATCATAAACCTTTGGCAAAATGTGTTCCGTGGTTCACAAGAACAAAATAAATAAATAAATTGATCATAACAAAATATTAACAAGTCAAAGAAAACTCATTCAATTGTTTACAAGAAAAATAAATAATAGAAATTACTTACAATAAATTTACTAGGCAAGTCAAGAGACAATAACAAAGCATTGTCCATGTGCAGGTCTTCAAGCTCCAATCATCTCACAGTGTCATCTCCTTTCTCTTTTGCATTACGAATTTTAGTCTTCACAATTTCCACCACATTCAATTTGGTAACATTCATATCTAAGCCTCCACCAACAGAATCATCTGCCACTTCTTGTGCATCCACATTATAAAATCAATATCAACACACATTAATGAAGCCATACTTTCAATCAAACTTGGAACTTGCTCCAACTGTTTGCGGGCATCAGAGAGTCTAAACGTCCAGGCGTGGTCGGAAAGAAGGACGTGGGAATCCTTGGCTATGAAATGAGAGGTAAGAACTCCGATGAAAATCATCAAACTCGTGGAGATCAATGAATCCATCACCGTTGCTATCAATCTTCGACATTGCTTGCTAGACTTAGATAGAGATAAATCTGGGAAATGATAGAGGCATGATGATGGTGATCAGAAAGAGAGATAGAGAGTCAAATTTCTCTGATCTGATATATGGGTGTAGGTTCAGGGATGTTAAATATCAAAAAATAATATTGTGGGTATCTTCTATTACTAAAAATGAGACAGAGACCTTAGACTAATTTTTCTTAAAAGATAAAAATAAAAAAAAAATTTAAATTTATTTTGATAACACTACATTAATATGATTTATATATTTTGAGGAGAAAAATAATTTTTAAAAATTTAAAAATATTTTTTAATTTTAAAATTCAGGAAAAAAAAAAAAAAAACAATAGAGAGTCAAATTTCTCTGATCTGATATATGGGTGTGGGTTCAGGGACCTTAAATATCAAAAAATAATATTGTGGGTATCTTCTATTACTAAAAATGAAACAGAGACCTTAGACTAATTTTTCTTAAAAGATAAAAATAAAAAAAAATTAAATTTATTTTGATAACACTACGTTAATATGATTTATATATTTTGAGGAGAGAAATAATTTTTAAAAATTAAAAAATATTTTTTAATTTTAAAATTCAGAAAAAACAAACAAACAAACAAACAAACAGACCCGTATATGTTTTGCCTTCATCGCAGCGCCCGAAAGAAGCATCTAGACATTTCCCACAAAATATAGAGAGAGAGAAGACAAGCCACAGCCTACCTATCGACTCTCTCTCTATATATCTATAGATTCTATACTATTTGTATATCGTCCCGCTCTGCATTCTGCAACGAACACACAACAATCACGCAATAGAGCAAAGCTGCGAACTTTTCTTCTCCAAATTCGAAATCTCTGAAGAAGATCGAAGATGAGGTATTTTCACTCTACCTCACTTCTATTCTTTTCTCTCTTCGCTTTTATATATGGATGCCTATTTGTATGTGTTGTAGTATATGTACTTTTAGGTCTCTGTTTTGCTTTTAATACTTCTATTTCTGAATATATATATATATATATATTAACTTTATTTTGTGTCTCTGATTCTCACTCTCACTAGTAGTTGCTAAAACCCTAGGGTTCTGACTCTAGTTGGTGATGTTTTTGTTTCTATTATTTTGTTTGTTTGTTTTTTTTATAGTTAATTTTAGGGTTTTAGTTGAAGTGTTCATAAATTATGAATCAACACACACTCTGATAATCCTGTAGTTTGAAATTGTGTGTCTGTATAACAATTTACTGATGCAGATCCTTTTACATGCATTGATTGGGATTTATATGTATTTAAGGCTGTTAATTGGGTAGAAGCTTGGTTTGGGATTGTTGATATGTTTATATATTAAGATTGCAAATGCCAGGTTTGGGAAGAATCATGTTATATATGTAGCACACGTCTCATCTAGGTCATAGAATTTACTAAAATTCGAGGTTTAACTAAAAATGTATCTATTTGCAAGTGAATGATGACTAAGAAATTAGGTGTTTCGGTATATTGGTCAATTAGATCAATTAATTTGAGTATTGAACTCTGATTTTGAGTGAGGTCTTCTATTTTGCGGTTGAAGAGCCAGTTATCTAGTTGAAATTGCTAGTTGTTTTGTAGGGGATCGCTTGTAATGTTTATGAGTTAGACTAATCTTTGAGTATTTTAAATGTGTGGCCTGTTTGGCAAGTGAGGTTGATTGGATGTTCGACATGAGTTTGGTAAGGTTGGCATGAAACATAAATCAACTAAAAAGAAAAGGTATGCAGCTGGGTTTTACACAACTCAATCTGATATGTGGTTCCAAACATAAATTGTCTAAGCCCATTATGTAGTTTAAGCACAACTGAGGTTTGTAAGAGCTAAGAATGATTTATATTGTGCTTGACCTGTTGGAAAATACATGTATGAACATTATTTGTGGTTCTTTGCTTGTCAAACTTAGGTTAGTTTGACCTCACACCAGGTCTCAATACACAAACAAACTGAATTTGTAACCTTAGATTAGTTTTTTAGGTTTGATCGTTGTCCAACTTAACTTGTCCAATTTACCCTAATTTGTGATTTGATGATATCACCATTGTGTGTATATATATTCCCCCTCCCCCCAAGCAAAACAAAACAAAACAAAACAAAAAACCAAACCAATTTTTAAGGTCCTAATTTGAGACATTGCAATGCGCATCCCCAAAAGATTTAAATAGTAATTTTCTAGTCCTTTAGTGTAAGTTTAGAGGTTTCAACTTGGTGGAATGCACTGTGTGTGTGTGGAGTGGGGAGGGTGGAAGTGGGGCTAATTAGAGTTTAGTACTGCCTAACAGACGTTCTAAGCCATGTTGTGCATTTGGTGGCTTGAATTGTGGAATTTTAGAATAAAGGCCACTGGTGTTTTGAGCTTTTGGATTTTTCATTTGGTGCCTAGTAGAGCTGCAGCATCTCATTGAAAGTTTTATTTCCCATTACCATGGCATTTATAACTCCAGCCACAGCCACCAAAAGAAGAGGAAGAGAGTGAGAGATGGGGGGGAGTTGTAGGTCATAGATTATTGTAATTATTCCATAAGAGGACTTTTGCATGTACCATTTGATTCTTAATAATTAATAAAATATTATTAGTAAAATCCTGGGGATAGTACATTCAAAAGTCTGCTTATTAATTAGTAAAATATTAACTATCAATAAGCTATTTTGATTATCCTGGGGATAGCATATCGGTACCATATCAATGAACCTACAACACATCTTTATTCCGAATGTGCATTGTGTTTTCAAGATCTTTCACTGATCAGATAAGACAATTGCTGATTGCAGGTGATATTATGTGTGTGTACTGTGTAGAACTGTAACTGCTAAATACTGACTTGATAGCTTAACTGACGGTGAAGAGTCCTTTTACTTTTATTTTTATTTGTTCTATCTAATTTTTCATTGTCATCATTTTTCTTGGCCAGCCGACATCCTTCAGTAAAGTGGGCCCAGAGCTCAGATAAGCTGTTCATCACCATTGAACTACCGGATGCCAAAGATGTGAAGCTCAAACTAGAGCCAGAGGGGAAATTCTTCTTTTCTGCTAAGAGTGGAGCAGATAACTTGCCTTACGAAATAGATATGGATCTCTTTGACAAGGTTGATGTAAATGTAAGTTCACAAATAATGATTTCAATTTTTTTTTTTTTTTTTGGCCTGTTATTTACAGCTAGCACATAGTAGGTGTTAATTAATACAATAATTGCAGGAGAGCAAGGCTAATGTTGGCTTGAGAAACATTTGCTATCTTATAAAGAAGGCAGAGAGTAAATGGTGGAACAGGTTATTGAAACAGGAAGGAAAACCGCCTGTCTTTTTGAAAGTTGATTGGGACAAATGGGTTGATGAAGATGAGGAGCAGGATAGTAAACGTGAGTCCTCTGCCTTTCCCTTTCCCAAATTGTGATTAGTATCATTTATCTCTCAGCGGCACTTACTTTAAGTTTCGGTTTTTCAGCTGGAGCTGGCATGGACTTTGGTGACTTTGACTTTTCGGTGGGTAACAAATTGGTCACATAGAATTTTCTTGGTTTATGCCAATTGTTGATGGACTTTTGTATAATTTGTTCTCTCTGTTTTCTTTCAGAATCTTAACATGGGTGGCGGTGGCGGAGATTTTGATGGTGATGTTGCTGACAATTATGAAGGTAGGTCTTATTTCCTTTGCATCTACAAAGAGCTTTCTGTTTGCTTGAGTTTTTGGAATCTGTTTTTTGAAACACACTAAAACTAATTTGGTGAAAAGATTATGAAAAGTTCAAAAACACTCAAAATTTTGAAAATTGAAAAACATTGATATTTTTGGTGTTTAGTTTTCCAAACTAGTTTTTTGTATTTTGTCAGAAACCAAATTCCGATTCTGAAAACAAAACCTAAAGTTAAGTTATTTTTTCTGCTATTGTTTTGTTTTTGTTTTTGTTTTTGTTTTAATCTAACATAATCTATTGTGCTTGCAGAGAGTGATGACAGTGATGCGGAAGAAGACAACGTGGAAGAAGTATCTGGCAAAAAGATGGTGGAAGAAGCCGCACCAGCTGTTGGTGAAACCAAGACAAAAGCTTAATGCTTTCTGTCCAATGTGCTGCGGACTGTTCCCCCGTTCAAGTTTCACCTTGCAATGAAAGTAGATAAGTTGACTTCTGCTTTGTTTATATGAGCAGTATTAAGAAATTCCAGTTTTCTGCCCTGTTTTTGTTCAGTGTTTGTTTAAATGGTAATGGTTAGTGTTTTTTGGGGTATCTGAAATGCTGACTGCTTGAATGAGAAGTAAAAAATGGATTGTTTTTCTTCAATTTTCCCTTTTTGTTTCTATTGCTCATCGTCTTGTTCTTTTCCAGAAATTGTTAGATACACTGTGTTTGGTTGGAGATTTGAAATAGGAAAGGAAAAATGTGTGTGAAACTAGGTGAAATATTTTATTTACATTTCACTTATCTTTTTTTTTTTTCCTTTTCTATTTCTTTCCCAATTCTCTCAACCAAACATAGGGTTAGTAGTAGTTTTTTCGCATTCGTGATGCTTCTGATAAATGTTAAATCATGAATTATAAAACTTCTATGAATGGTGAACTATAAAACGTAAGGGTTGGTTTGGCAAGGGCTCATTGGGCTTTTTTGGCTCAATGAGCCATAAAAGACAGAATAGGCTCATGAGCCACAACAGACAAAACATCTCATCCAACCTCATAATCATTACACTCTTCTCTCACAAAAAAATTAAAAAAGTTAAAAAACCAAAAGTTCTTCCCAAACTAAGCTTTTGAGCCCAGGTTCATATAGTTAAAAAAGTTAAAAAGTCAACCAACTTTCCAAACGGAGGCTTAGTTATTATAACATCATTAGTTGGGGCATCAACCGAGCAAATGGTAACAGTATGATTATTTTGTTTGGTTTAGTTTTTAAAGTCTATTTTCAAATTTTTTTTCTAAAAAATTGGTAAACAAAATTAAAAAAAAACATTTATTATTTATATATATAGCTTATTTTATTTTTGAGAGGGTAGAAATCATTTTTAAAATTTTAAAATATTTTTTTGATAAATTAAAAAAATTGATATTTATTTTTGTCAAATTAATTATTATTTTTTTAAAAAAAAATTCTAAAAATTGCACATGTTATTTATAGGGCTGTGTCCAGCCTGCTAAAATAATTTGTTTGAAATCAATTTATTATGTAAATAAATTTTAAATTGTGTTATTTTTTAGAATTTGACTTGATAATTATGGTTTGATTGAAAATTTTAAGTAGGTTTAGTATTGAAGTTTGTTCTTGACTTGAAAATAAACAAATCAAACTTGAGTTTTAAAACCACACTCGCAAGTAAAACAAATTGAGCAATGCTAGCCATTTGATGTCACATCTCACCACACCATTGGGATAATGAATCGACTAATTATAGGGTGCACCACATAAAGATGGCAAAAAAAAAATAAAATAATAATAAGCATATCATTTTATAACAAATCAAAATTGAAGCCTACAGGAAAAGGGCTTGACTTTTTCCCCAATTAAAGAAAAGTTCAGATTATGTTGGGTTCATGGGGGCTTACTTTGTTCATCTAAGTTATTCATTTCGTAGAATCTTGTATATAGATCTATGAAAAAAATTAGATTGATATAATCGTAAAAATCATGTCACTAATGAAAATCCATGTATAATTTTCTTAAGATTAAATAATATCACAAAATATTGCAATAAAAAAGTATCCAAAACACAATCTTCACTAATCATAACACAAAGTGATGATGGAAACAAGAAACAAACAGATCAATACTTTTTTTTCACCTCGCAAGGCCAAAAATATAGATCCATCAGTTGTCGGGCAGTCTCATTTGCGGCAGTTCAGATGGCGGGCGCAAGTTGCAAACCATCTCTTTTGTCTTCCCAAAATACACCTGAAATTGCATAACAGTATGAGACTTCCAATTCTACACCAAAGGCTTAAAGGTAAAACATTAGATAATCAGACGAAATTTCGCATTTCAAAATCATCAAATAAGGCTAAAATATATGTTGTCAAAATACCTGATCTAATGAATTTCTCAGTTTACTCTCCATTTCTTCTATCATCTTACCCATGTTACTTAGATGACCATCGGCCACTGAGAGATTCATATTCATCTGTTAAAAAAAGAAAAAGCAAGATGAACAGTATAACTCTCCCATGAAAAGGACCATAGATATACCTCTGAGCTATATGACTTCAAATCATAAAACCTGACCACCTAACAAAATAGAAGGGTGTGAACAAATTCCAATGCTTTATTGGTGGAGGTCTGTTCACAATAGTAGTTGGAGCTGGACTTCAGTGAATTTGTAAAAAAGATGTGAAAACATTTGTTTTAGATGACACTGCTGTGAAATATGGTATTTCTTAAAATAATCTCCAACAATAGGAAGTAGAAGTGGCACCAAGGGTAAGGTAACAGGGAATTGTTCAATATGGCTTGATCAAATGCAACAAATGGTTCCGTTCACAAAAAAAGAAAAAAGAAAAAAAGGGCAATGGTTTAGTTCAAGATGGAGGGCAATATCAGGATGAAAGGGGTGGGGTCTTGGAATGAAATGGTGTAAAAAGATACGATGATGTATGATTTAAACAAGACATCATTGATGTGGGTGCACTGTTATAAGTTTTCTATCTCATAAAAACAGAGTACAACAAATATACAGGCTGTCAGAACATGCATAAGCAAACAGGAACTGCTTGCCTTTGTATTACTGATCCCAAGCCCCATACGGAAGTTGCATTAAGGTAAATGACTAGGGCAATCTTGGCATAAAAGCTTGTTGGCCATTAGAAAGGTTCACAACTTAAAGATAGTGCCCACCCACCAAATTGTTTTTTTAAAAAACAAAATAAAAAATGAACTAACAAAAATATTGCAGAGGCAACGGTGGCAGTAATTCCTACTACTGATGTAGATACATACAGTTGCAAAAAATGCAATGGCAGCACCTCTCTTATAGGTTAGGGCTCAAGCCTTGCACTCAATCAATTCAATTACTATTGGCAAATTGCCGTATCTCTTTAAGCTTCCACCCAAATGTAAGTACCCTACATTCTTGGGGTTCCTTTGCTAATTAATATAGAAAGTTGAAGCTCGATTTTAACGGGAAATTCCCTTGGGAATACAAGACAATTAGTCATAGTGGATAAAGTCATCTTTCGATTGGTAAGGACTACTTTTCAGTTATCACAGGGATGATGATTTAACTATAAAGAGAAGCTACAACCAGCAATCACTTGGGGCACATCTACCCCTCATCCATTAGCTGTCAGGATGTTTTTCAGTATCTTCCAATTGTCATGGCTTTCATTTCTATTTCTCTTTTTTCCTGTGTTCTTCCAGTAAAAGATTTTTCTCATCCTTAGGGAAGTACTTTCAGTCTCCATTCACTGAGGTTTCATCTCTAGCCAGAAAATTATAATTGATGAACAAGCGATATATAACGTGCTCATACTTCAAACAGCCATAGTTGCTGTCAAACTTTTGTCCATTATACCTCACTATACAAAGCTTAAATAGGTGTGGAAGCATAAAAAATCAGATTCAATTAAATCATATCAGCTCTCAAGGTCTAAGCCTCATGATGCTAAATGGCACAGCCAGTTTAGCCTTCGGCCTAGTTTTCCATGTTCAGAAAATGGGAAAAAAATGACACAGCCAGTTTGATATTTTTTTACTTTTAGTTGGTAGATGCTATTCATCTCCAATCAACACCATCTAAAAAACCACAAAGCAAGATAAATATCAATCCATTTTTAATCGATTACAGGCAACCAATGTGAAGCAAATTGGCATGGAACAACATTTTTCTAAGTTGAGCTTGTCTTTGACTTATAATAAAGTCTCGAAAGCCCAGATACTAGTTTAAACTCAACAATATAAAACACAATTTAAATCAGTATGAATTACCTGTCTTCTAATTGACCCTGACAGATTGAACGTGCCAGACGAGTCATTATTTGTAGTCAATGACAACATGACAGTACTTGTTAAACAGTAACGAGTCATTTCTTCGTCCTCTGGAGCCACCTAAAGGTAAAGGATTGCAGCATGAATGAATGAATACTCTAAAAGAGGAAGGGAAAACTGAGTCTGCAGATGATGCCTACCTCAATGACATGTATAGCATCCCATATTCCATCATGCAGATAACCTCTCCTGCCATGCCCTGACTTTGAGCCATCTTCATTCTCGAGAATTATTGCAGGTTAGTGAAAAGATGCAGAACTTTTTATCAAGGGTATTAAAGAAAAAAAAATACCTTTCTTTATCAAGAAGCAAGCTACAAAAACTTCATTCGCATCTTCCCACAAATACACTGATGAAATGCCGCCTTCATAATACCTACCCAAAATACCAGTTAATCAATTTGCTACTAATTTTTCAGAAACAAAATTAGGATAATGAATGTAAATAAATGATTTTCTATTAAGTCATCATCTCTTTCACAATGGCATCACTAGCTCTCTTGAGCAAGTAAAATCAATAAAATATTCACATTCTGTAGTTTGCTTCAACTGATTAAAAAAATTAAAAAATAATAAACAACCAAAGGGAATACTGAACAGAAAGAAATAGCGGGAGAAAAAACATTTTATGCCATAATATAGTTTAATAAAAAAAAACACAACAAACTACAAGACGAGGTAAGTAAAGGACCTCACTGGTCACGATAAATTGCAAAGACTTCATTTGCTTCAATCTCAAGTTTCCTCAACTCCAGAGAAGGGTAAAGTCCATCTCCCAATGATGGATGGTATTTATTTGACCAAGGTGACCTACAACAAAATATGGGATCACCGATCACAAGACAAGATTAAATAAATACAAAGAAAGTATAAGAGAAGAATTGTGGGCTATAATTTGAAACCAGAACCATGTACTGAAACCATAAATAGAAATAGATGGAACAAAGCAAGCAATGTTAAGTTGTTCACAAGGCAAGTGCTTGCATAAAGAATCTAAGAATGACATCATGGTTTAAATAGCCCATAATGATGTCTCAAAATTTGAGTCGTGCAAGAGAAGAGAAGTGCTTAGCTTAATTATTGACTCCGATTGTTAGGAAACCAACACCATTTGGGAAAATTAAGGTTAGCATGCTATAAAAGTGATAATTTTGATTACAGGTATTCAGGAGGTGAGCATATTTACCTATAGGAGTCAGCATCTCTGTTGTATTCACATAAGATGAACTCCTTTCCACAATCCACATCACACAATACCTGTCCTTGCCAGTTTGAAAGAAAATTTCCCAATTATATGAGAGAGAGAGAGAAGATATCATTTCCAGAAATTCAGTAAAAAATCAATTTTTGATAAATCTAAGATCCACAAATCTTGTTAATGGAATGCAATCAAAGATACAGAAGGAAGGCAAATTGAAAAGTAACCGTCGTGTTTACGCACACAAATCGCAAGAAAACAAAAAAAAACTGAATCGAAGTAAAAAACAAAGAAATGACATGAGAAAGGAGGACCTGAAGAGGCTGATCGACTTGAGAAAGGAGATGCGAGGAGTGGTCAGGCAAGAGGGTGAGGAGAGCAGAGAGAGCAGTCTCTGTGTGCTTCGGAGGAATTCTTCTCATCAATCCCATCGCTGCCTCCATTTTCTTCCAACCAACACACACACAAAACAGTTTTAGAGAGAATTTTAGAGAGAGAGAAAGAGGCGAGTTGTTTGATCCGTGTTTCCCTCGCGGGAACCGTATATGAAGTGCCTTTTTTTGAGTATGTTACGGAAATTAGTCATGGTGCTTCGCACTGCATTTTAACTCACTACACAGTAGCAAGCAAGTTTAACACCTCATCGTCTCTCTCTCTCTCTCACTCATGATTTTTTTTTTTTTTGGGGGGACCTCCTCCATTTACAGTGACCTGGATTAATGATGGGTATGTATTATTTTTTTTCTTTTGTTTTTTTATTTGGAGTAGAGATTGTAGGAGTGATATTTTATGAGGTCTGAATCATTACTATTTTGTTAAAATTGAAAAATTTAATAGTTGGTTTGGGATGTTTTAAATAAGTGTGTTTTTTGAATTTTTATAAGGTTATGGTTTCTGTCCAGTCCGGGATCGGACTGGACCTGCTGTTCGGCCCATGGGGGCCCACCATAGGTCCCGTTTTGATAATCTGAATCGTTTAATGTGTAGAACTCATCGAGTACTATATGCCTATAAAAAATCACGTTGATTGGATATCGATAGCTATATGATCAAATCAGTTTTGTATTAAAAAAATTGGACGGTGAATAAATTAACGGTTGACAAAAAACTGTTTTGATTACATAGCTATCGATATCTGATCAACGTGATTTCTTACAGGCATATAGTACTCGACGAGTTTTACACATTGAACGATTCAGATTATCAAAACGGGACCCGTGGTGGGCCCCCACGAGCCCAACAATACGGTCCAGTCCGATCCCGGACTAGACAGAAGCCATACCCTTTTTATAAAAGAAAGTGTAGAAAAGTAAAGAGAAAATGTTAATTAATGTGACCCAAATAAGTGCACTTATGAAAAAAAATGTACTTATATAGGGGTGGTTTGAGATGTTTTAAATAAGTGCACTTTTTGACTTTTCATAAAAGAAAATGTGTAGAAAAATAGAGAAAGTAGGTAGAAAAGTAAAAAAGAAATGTTGATAGATGTTGATTGATGTGACCTAAATGAGTATATATATAGAAGAAAAAAAATACATTTTTTTAGTGCATGCCAAACACCTACATAGTTTAACCCAAACAAGGCTTAAATTTCATAGGTGAAATTGGAACATTGTGAGATCAATCTATAAATTTACACTATGTTTGATTTATAAATTTGGAAAATAATTTAGAAATGGAAAGCAAAAAGAAAAAGATAGATGTAATGTGTGTAAAATATAACTACATTTTAGATATCTTTTCCTTTTTTTTTTCAAATTCCTTTTTAATTCTATTAACCAAACACAGTTTTAGTAATTTTAATCGTTCATCTCATATGATAAGTTAAGAAATATATATATATATATATATAAATTAAATTGATTAGATATAAGTAGTTACATAATCAAATCACATATATATGTATATATAATATAATATAATTTATAAACGGTATATTCTTAAAAAAATGTATATCATATGGATAAAATGATATGAAGGTATGTCAATTAATATTGAATAAACTTAATTTTTACATGGATAATTTTTTTAATTAATTGTATGAGGTTAACAGTTTATTAGGTTCAAGTTAATTTCATAATGAGTCAATTTCAACAAATTCAAACTCCTCTTTCAATACATTCCCTCAAAAAATGGAAAAAGTGCATTTGTGTAATTTAGAGGGCTATATAGACCTTTTTATTTTAGAAATTTGTATAAAATAGAAGAAATAATTTATGTAAATTGAAAAAAACTAATTTATGTAAGGAAAACTCTTAATTTATATTTTGTAGTTATCAAGTCTTAACTTGTAACAAGTTGTAAGTCAATTAAAGGCCAGAAGATATGTGAAGAAGGGTGTGATGGTGATGAGTTGGGGGATGCATTGTTATCATGAACCCATGGTCACCATTTGCCCTGAAATCATGTAAAGGAATATGGATGAGCTGTTTTGAGGGAACTTTTAGCTATGCTTTTACATAGCCATGGTGGGTAATGAGGATTTTGTTTGAAGGCACGACTGACCACACTTGCACAACTAAGCAAAGCAATGGAAATTTTGATTTTGCTTTTACTTTTGCTTTTGCTTTTGCTTTTGCTTTTGCTTGTGTAACCAATGGGACCCACAAGCATTCCCAAGAATTGATCAAATGATTCATGTTTTTAGCCTAAACAGGGTCCTCCCACCTCATGAAAATTAGACTAGTACCTTCTAGATATTATGTTGGTTTGAATATGAATGTTTTTATATTTATTTAAAAAGGGTTTAATTTTCCTGCCATTATGCGAGAAGATTAGATTAGATTGGATTGGATTGTTAGATTTCATGGATTGTCAAGAGACTTATTTTAATAATTTCATTCATATATTTTTTAGGTTATTATGCATACGATTTCTATAAGATTTCTTCACATTTGTCTTTAAGAGTATAGTTAAGTTCTTGTGAATTCATCATAAGACCTTTATAAATTATTCATAAAAAATAATTTTTAAAAAATAATTTCTTCACATTTATCTTAAAAAATATCAATAATTTATTTTTAACATCATACTGTCATCCATATTTCTGAAATAAATGTGAGTTATGAATCTAATTTTTTCATGGATTACATGAGCCACAATGTAAGCCCACCAGGAGTCCAATATGACAAGCCAATCTTCTCACCGGACAAGAGCAAAGTCGGACCCATTAAATTTAAAAAATATATATAAAGATAATTTTTTGGCCTAAATTGGTTGTATCCTTTAACCTAATTACTGCTGCCCTGGGTGCTGTTTTGGCCATTTGGAAGTCATGGCACCCCACAACACTCAAAAATGTATATATTTTTGGCAGCAGGACTACAGACAAGCCTAGACAACACCAAACTTTGAATAATAAAAGTTGGGAATCCATAAGGTATTAAAGGGTCAAATTTGATTTTAGTGTTTATCATATGTAGAGATTTGTAAGCTAAATGTAAAAGGTGTAAATCTCAAACTGGATTGCGAATAGTTTATGTAAACCTAGGGCTAACTCAAAAACCAAACTGGCCTATCTAACTCAAATCATTTTTAGAACCCAACGCCGGACCAACTCAATAATTGAACCAACCTGGCCAAGTTAGACCATTTTCCGACTGAACTAATAGACTTCGGATTGCTTTGTTGAGTCGTTTTCCCATGTATATATCCATTCAGTGTATAGCTTGAAAATAAGATCATAAAAAAGTTAAATATTGTACCACAAATTCATCTCATAGTTGTAAGAGGAGCTAATTTGGGCCTACTAAATTAATTAGGTCCAATAGTCGATGGTTGGTGGGCCCGAATTTATTGCAAGTCCAAGATTGGTGGACTCGGATTTATCGCCATCAAACGAGCTGAATCGCTCTAAGCCTCGAAAGGGTTCGAATCCACGAACTTAGAGACTTACTCGAGCTCGGACTCGAAAGGGTTTGGATCCACGAACCTAGAGATCCAAAGCACCTGACTTCGAACGGATTCAAACGCAATCTAGAAGTCGCTCCGTTAATGAGTCCCAGAACACTTGCGGGCTTGGAGCTTTCCGGGATCTACGCACCAGAACCATGAGCGTAATGGAGTTTGAACAAAGGACCCGATCCCGAGGACGGTGAGTGGAGATAAATTCACTCTTCGGTTAAACTAGCCTATACCTAGGTCGAGGTGACACAACTCCTGGGGGTCCATGAGACTTGGCAATACTTAGCGGCCGGGGGGGGTCCTCTAGGATTACCTCGGCCCTTTGGGATGATTGGGGATCATTGGTTAGGTGTGGCTAAGAAGAAGGGTTTGCCGAGAGGTTGATCTCCTCTTCGGGGTTTTCCTCATCCTCGGAGAGGTCACCTCCTCGGACAAGGTGGTTAGAGAGAATATTCTCCATGTGCCTTGCACATGGGCTCCATCCTACATCATGAGGTGCCTATAAATAGCACCCACCCATAGCTTCAAGGGATGGATTTTGGAGATTTTTAACTCTTGGAAAAGAACTAATTTCCCTTCTCCATTATCAACCTTGAGAGTGAAAGTGTAAGATCCATGGGAGAGCCTTGCCATTATTCTCTCTCTAGCCATTTTGTCTTCTTCTTCACCCAATCTCTTATCTCCACCATCTCCTTTACTCTTGTGTTCTTGAGTTGAGACTATTAAAGAATCTAAGCCCCTCATCATCTTCTAGAGAATTCGAAGTTGTTCTTCAAGGATCTTTGAAGATCTTCGAATTTTTCAACTCCTTTCTTGAACCCTTTCATACATTTGGCGACTTCACTGGGGAGGCGGATTGGTTAATGGTCTCAACGAGATCTGGAATCCACACAACTCCAACAAGGATGGCGGGAGAAGATGAAGTTCACCAACAAGGATCCTCTAATGGTGGTGATGACAGAACCATGACTCCAGATCAACCACTTTTGCTTGAAGCCATTCAAGGACTTCAAAATACTCAGCAGGAGATTCTTACCACTCTTTAGAATCTCACTCACACCATGTTGGTGATGAGTTCTAACTTTGCATCGGTGCCAAACGGAAATCAAACTGGTGGTGGAGTTATTCCCGCCGGAGCGCAAAATCAAATCCAAGGAGAAATAGGCCCCATTCAGCCTATGGCTCATGGCAACACGGCCACAGTAACACATGCTCAAACCGCAGTAGGCGGCAGCAGTTTGCCCATGCCCGGCCTCCATGGCGTGCCAAGCCAAGATCCAATGGTGACTGGGGGAGGTTTTGGTGTAATGAATAGCGCTCCGGCAATTGTCGGTGTCCAGGAAAATATAAGGGGCATGATGGCGCAAAAGGGAGCTCTGCCCGTACCTAATCTTGTTACGCCACCAGTAAATGTTACTCAAGTACTAGGCGGGCCTCCTTTGGTGCCAACAACAAATTTGCAAGCACAACCCGATATAGTGGCGCCGTGCGGTGGACTCTACGGGCCTCAATTCAATGTCCCATCACCAACTGGCTTGTTTATAGGCGCTGATGGCCAGTATCGTCAAATGTCCTCACCAATGATGAATTCGCAGCACCAAAATGGCCAAGTCGCCCCTAGCTCAGTCTTTGGGTCCATAAGCCAAGTTTCGGGAATACTACCATCAAATTCTCTCCCTCAATAGTTTCTCACTCTCGCCGATGTGCAAGCCATGTTCGATCTCGAACGGGGCAAGAGGACTTTACCCTCTTTGCCTGATCCAGATGTCAAGCCACCTTACCCTATTGAGATGCTGAGCTATCCATACCCTGAGGGGTATACAGTGCCGAAATTCATCAAGTTCGATGGCAAACAAGGAAATGCTCGAGAACATGTTGTGCGATTCATCGAGACTCTGGGTATTCATGGTTCAAACCACGTCCTCCGGCTGAGAGAATTCTCTAAGTCCCTCACTGACCGAGCATATAGTTGGTATGTTAATTTGGCCCCAAACTCTGTCCGAAGTTGGGAGGAAATGGTTAACAAATTCCACTCCAAGTTCTTTCAAGTGGCGGAGAAGGTGACCACACTTACATTATGTAAAGATAAGCAGCAAGAAAGTGAAGACATCCTTGACTACGTCAAAAGGTTTCAGAACAAGGCCGTGGATTGCCATGAAGCAGTGGAGGAGAGTTATCTGGTTCAAATCTGTCTAGAAGGGGCATTGAGCAGGTACAAAATATTTCTAGTTAATCACAAGCTACCCACCTTCTCGGCATTAATAGAAGCAGCTCGGAACATTAGCATTCCTCAGGCTCAGGAGTCCGGATTTAAAGCCAGTTACAAGACTAGCTTCAAATCGTCTCGTGGACCTATTGTTACTGCTGCCTTTGCCCCGGATACTCGAAAGTCACAAAGAGGAGGTCATAGAGGCCAGAAGAGAAAGCAATATAATGGTGAAAAGGGGAATGTTTCTTATCCATGTGGAATCGAGGAAGTAAAAGCTCTAGTTAAGGAATGGGTGGCCGATGGAGAGCTAAAATTGCCTTATGTCGAAGAAATGCCATCAAAAAAGGACCACGAGAGCCCTGAATTTTGTGTCTACCATCGTACATTGAAACATCCGACAGAGAAATGTTGGACTCTCAGGAAAATCTTCAGAGATAAAGTCGAGGCAGACGAATTGAGGTTCAAAAAGCAAGGGACTCAAGATATCCGAGAACAACCACATCCTCAGCACCGAGACAAAGGCAAGAATGTCGCTATGATAGCTTATGAAGGCCCGATGATTGAGGCTATCGCCAATCTCGATGACGATGATTATTATCTGGACGACATCCTCGAGCCCAAGGGTGAGCAAGTTTACTATGGAAGTGCTCTCAATCCAGAGGGCAGAACCTTCATAACTCATGTTGACGATCCCTTTGATTCAGAAGAAGGAGAAGAGTACTACGGAAGAGGAGGACACCATGTTTATGTGGCATCTTATTTTGAAGAGACCGAGCAGATGGTTAACTACTAGCCTCCAAGAGTGGAAAAAGATCCGGATCACTATGCCAAAACCCTGCAAGATTGTGTAAAGTTCAAGCAATTCTTTGACCAGCTTAGACTTTCCAGGGAGGCAAGAACAGAAATCACCAAGTCTATCATTAATATAGTCAAGGCACACCATGAGGAATGCATGTCGACCGAGGGATCTATTCTGGGGAAGGCAAAAGAGCAATCTAGTGCCATTACTTTCTCCGAGACTGATCGAAAGTATCCTTTTTCTCACAATCGCCCGCTTTACGTGACTGCTTTTATTAACAGGGTTGAGTTCAAAAGGGCCTTTCTAGACAGCGGAGCCTCTGTCAACATTATGACTCGCGCTACTCTAGAAAAGGCCGGAATCCCTGAAGAGCGCATTGTGAAACAGTCGATAGTCATCACTGGCTTCGGTGGAGAAAGGAGAGTTACTATAGGATGTGTAACAGTTGATTTAGCCGTCAGAGAGATTCGCTCGGCCACCAAGTTCCATATTATCGATTCTGAGGCAAACTATCACATCATCCTAGGGAGGACCTAGATGCATAGATATGGGGCTGTGCCATCGAGTTATCATCAATGTGTTAAGGCTAAATGGAGAAAGAAGACGGTGACAATTCAGGCTACAGAAAGGCCTTTCGAGATCCATGAAGCTCATTATTCTGATACCATCTACTTCACCGAATTAGCTGTCGAAGAAGTTCCCACCACCTCCAAGCCTCGGGGGGTCAAGATTCCTCATTGGGAGGATATCAAAGATGACAAGGAGCCAATTGCAGAATCAAGTAAGCGGGCGATGTCTAGACCAGAAAGTCCGCCTATTCCTCGGAAGGTGATGAAAGTCCAAGAAGGAGGCAAGATGGTGTATTATTTATGAAGGTGCAGAGAGTCGGTTTCTTCAGTCACCGACTCCGAGTCAAAAGAAGAGCCTCCTGACAATGACATAGTAATAAAGCCTGAAGTGGCTCTAGAATGCATGCAAGATGGGCCGATGCCTCAGCCCGAACAACTTATTGAAATAGATCTGAATGATGGACAAGATGCTCTAAGGCCGATATTCATAAGTTCGAGCCTTAGCCCAGAGAAGCGAGAACAGTTGTTAAAGTTGATAAGCCGGTCTTCAGATGTGTTCGCTTGGTCATATAAGGAAATGCCCAGACTAGATCCTGACCTAGTCTCCCATTATCTTGATGTGTTCCCAAACTCCAAGACAATTAAGCAAGCTGCTCGAAAGTATCATCCAGATCTCGAAGAGAAGATTAAGGAGGAGATTGAAAAACTTCAACAAGCTGGTTTCATCTGGCCAATACAGTACCCCACGTGGTTGGCAAACATAGTACCAGTAAAGAAGAAGAATGGTCAAATCAGAGTATGTGTAGATTTTTGAAATTTGAACAAATCTTGCCCAAAAGATGAATTCCCTCTTCCTCACATCGACACCCTCATGGATGCCACCTCGGGACATCAGATGTTCTCATTCATGGATGGATTTAGCGGATACAATCAGATCAAGATGGCTGAAGAGGACATAGAAAAGACTGCTTTTAGAACACCTCTCGGAAACTTTTTCTATACAGTCATGCCTTTCGGACTCAAGAATGCCGGAGCAACTTACCAAAGGGCTATGACTGCAATCTTTCATGACATGATCCATCATGAGGTAGAAGATTATGTTGATGATCTAGTGGTGAAATCCAAGAAAGAAAAGGACCATCTCCGAGACCTTGAGAAGGTATTCAAGAGGTGCTAGAAATTCAAAATGAGGATGAATCCTCTCAAATGTGCTTTTGGGGTAACGGCCGGGAAGTTTCTCGGGTTTCTTGTGCACAGGTATGGCATCGAGGCAGATGAAGACAAGGTCAAATCTATCAGAGCAATGCCGTCCCCGCATTCTCAGAAAGAGTTAAAGAAGTTCCTCAGGAAGGTGTCCTATATTCGGAGGTTTATCCCAGCACTTGCAGAGATCTCTGCCTCTTTCGGCTCATTATTAAAAGGAGATGCCAAGTTCGAGTGGAACCAGGAGCACCAAAAGGCCTTCGAGAGAATCAAGGCGGCCTTGACCTCGCCTCAGACCATGATAGCCCCGCAACCCAGGGTGCCTCTAATGTTGTACTTAACCTCAACCCCCAAGTCCATAGGGGCATTATTGGTCCAAGATGTAGATGGAACAGAACGCCCGGTGTATTTCATCAGCCGAAAGATTTGAAGAGCAGAAGTCCGATACACTCCGGTAGAGAAACATTGCTTAGCTCTGGTATTCGCCGCCCAAAAGCTCAGACATTACTTCTTAGCACATCAGATTCAAATTGTTACTAAAAGTGATCCAATCCGATACCTCCTCAGCAAGCCTGCTCTAACCGGGAAGGTGGCAAGATGGTTATTAGCACTGGGTGAATTCGAGATCACATGTGTATCAAAAGCCAAGCCTTAGCTGATCTCCTTGCTCAATTTCCAAGTGGTGACTATGAACCAGTGAATAAAGAATTAAGAGGAGAGGTGCATGCAGCTATGGCTTTTAAGGAAAGCTTTTGGACATTGAGCTTTAACGGAGCAGCAGCCGGAGGGAAAGGAGGAACCGGGATAGTCCTTACAAGCAAAAGTGGGGAAAAGTTATATTTGTCTTATAAACTAGATTTCCATTGTTCGAATAATGAAGCCGAGTATAAGGCTCTTATTTTAGGCTTGATAGCAGCTGAGAAGCATAGTATCAAGAAGATTCGGATTCGGGGGGACTCAAAGCTGATAGTAAAGCAAGTTTCAGGACAGTTCGTCTTAAAAGAGCCTACCTTTGCCACATATCGAACAACAGTCCAAAGGCTTCTTGACAAATTTCAGAAGGTCGAAATAGAGCATGTGCCTCACTCCGACAACAAGTTTTCAGATGCCCTCGCAACATTAGGGGCAAGAGTTGACATTCCAGAGGAAGAGGCGACAATTATTATCAAGAAGAGAACAGAGCCTTCAATAATACCCAAAGACAAAGACCTTCCGGAGGACTGGAGAGGAGAAGTCCTTGAACAACTCAGAAGCAAAGTTGGAAAATTGACTATGGCCAAGCTTGCCTAATTCATAATTATTCAAGGTGAACTTTACTTCCGAGGGGGTACCAGATTCCTAGCCCGGTGTGTTGGCCAACAAGAAGCAAGCTTCCGACTACAACAGATCCATGAAAAGTCTTGCGGAGATGGGGATATCAGTCTGTACAGAAGAATCTAAAGACAAGGCTATTATTGGCCCGAGATGGAGAAGGACTCGAATCAATTACAGAAGGAATGCCCTAAGTGTCAGTCATACATCCGGGAGGATGAGAGTTGTTTTGAAATTGATACCTGTAATAACCCTCACCACTGTTTACTGATAAGCCATTGATTACTGTTAAACTGAGGCTAAATATGTTAATTGACTGACTGACTGAAAACTGAAGCCAAATTAATTGAGTATATTAGTTAAATTGCAATTCTATCTGTTTGTCTACCAAATTATATGTCCATATTTTATGTTTAAATTGCGAATTGAAGGCCTTATCGGCGGCCGAATCTGGAATCGATTGATGTTTTCTGATCATTAGAATTTATGTGATTTTATGGTGTGTCTATTTGAAAACTGATTTGGTATGATTAAATTAGATCAATATTGATAACTTGCAAGAGTTAGCCTTATTTACCATAATGCCATTAAGTGGGCCACTTAGTCAAACACATATTAAAGCCTTATTATTCATCCAACACAACATTTGTTCAGCCATTTCCTTGTTCTTGCCGACTAGAGAGAGAGAGATAGGGAGTTAGAGTGATTTCATTTTGAAATTGCTTGGAACTTGAAGAATTGAAGTATAGATTGCAAATTGAGCCCCCTTATCTTGCATTGGAGACCTAAGGTAGTATAATCACCCTCTTGTTTATGAATTGAGCTTGTTCTTGCATGATTCATGTCAAATTAGGGGATTGAGTCTAGAATTGGCTTAATGTGTTGAATTGTAGCATAGATCATGCATGCATGCTTTCATTGATGAGTTTGAAGTTGTTTCAGGGAAGATTGTTACTTACATGTTCATATTAGAGTTCTAGTGCATGAATTTATCATGTTTTGTAAAGATTGGCTCACTAGAGCAATTATTTGAAGCTTGAAAGTTGCTTAAAGTCTTGCATGTTCAATTGAAGTTATGTTCTTGAAATTTGGTTTGAAATTGAGTTGAATTGATCTTCCTTTGGGGCTTTGGTTTTACAATTGACCTTTGAAACATGTTGTTCTATGAGTTTACAAATGTTTTCCAGCAAATTAGCCCAAGAGGATCAAAATTCATGTTTTAAAACTTGGTTTTGAGCCTGAGATTCGAATCTGGAATTTTCAGATTTTGGACTCACGCTCGAGCAGAGTGACTGGCGCTCAAGCGTGAAATTCGTGCTCCCAGCACTTTACACTGTTTTGAAGTCCGCTCGAGCGGAGTAATTTACGCTCGAGCGGGACATTGTGTCTTACGCTCGAGCGGGTGTCGAGCGCCCAATCATGCATGAATTTCACCTATCCAGCACTTTTGACTGTTTTTCAGTACGCTCGAGCGGGTAAGTCTGAGCTCGAGCGGAAACCTTTGTTTGCATGTCCGTTCGAGCGAAGTAATCTACGCTCAAGCATGACCCCTGTTTTCTGAAAATTCCGAAAATGCTTTTAAAGTGCATCTTTGCATCCTCATTTCATCCTAGACATTCTTAGGCCTAGTTTAAGGCATCTTAATGAGGATATAGATGTAGAACCACATCGAGTCTAAGTAGGGACTAAGTCTTTGTTTCCCGTATGTGAACTTAGTGTGTGTTCATCCTGTAAACTGTGTAGGGTTGGCATCTGAGGACGCGCTCTAGCTTAACTGTAGCCCAGAACTCTGTGAGTAACAACTGTGTAAAGATATGTTCAAATATGAATATCTTCTGAATGGTTAAACTGTATTGTTTCTGAATTGATACTGTTAACTGAATAAATGTATGTCCTCTATTCTGAACTGTATTGTGGCATCCTTAGCAACTACTGTTACTGTTACTACTACTGTTACAGAGATCTCTGTCGGTTCCCAAATTTGGAACCATTACTGATGGCCATCATTGACTGCTCGGTCTTTTAAGACCTACTGTTTACTGTACTGCTATGCTAATGGATGTACCACATATGACTGTTATGACTGAATAACTGATATACTGAATCAATTGATTGTTTTCAATACTGAAAGGACATTCATTCTTAACCTCTTTACGCAATATGTTATTCACTGGGCTTTAGCTCACTGCTCATATATATATGTAGGTGTACAGGCACCAGACCGGAGCTAGGAGCGTGGGTTAGACTCCTTTTTTGTCAAGCCAACAACTGTGCCTCACTGCGAGGTTCCGAGCCTGTCAAGCTACGGCTTAGGGGTGTTTTAATTTCTTCCGTCGGTTTCTGTATCTGTTTTGTATAACTGTATAGACTGAATGTTTTGTACGGTACTGTTATTATAGGGATGAGGTCCCTGTTCTGAATATTGTATATATGTATAGACTGTTTCGTTATGAATGTGCATACGAATGAAAAATCTTTTTGCATACAGACTCACAGCTCATTGGACATTGTTTATTTACTGTTTTGGCTTCCGCCAGCCCTTGTACTCTGTTTTACTGTCCTATTGTTAAGCAGGCCTTCGATAATCTCGGATTACTGGCTAGTTACGGTGCTAAACCCATAGGGGCGGGTTTGGATCGTGACAATACCTCTGACTGGAGGCAAGTCTACATTGACTATCTTAAAGAGGGAACACTACCTGAAAGCCCAAGGGACATTGCACACCTCAAGAGGAGAGCAAGGCGGTACTTTCTTGATCAGAACAAGCTTTACAGAAGAAGTATTGAGGGCACTCCCCTGAGGTGTCTCTCCAAGGAGGAGTCAGATCTAGTCCTTGGAAGAGCCCACGAAATTGAGCATCAAGGAGGGGCTCGGCTGTTCGACCAACTTATACACCTTGGGTATTACTGGCCGACCATGGAGTCAGATGCATCCTATCACGTGAAGAGGTGCCAGACTTGTCAGAAACACGGAAATTTGATCCATGCTCCAGCTGTAGACCTGCATAGTATCCGAATGCCATGGTCGTTCCATACCTGGGCCTTTGATCTGATAGGGCCCATCTCCACACCTTCTAAGGGGTACAAGTGGATTCTCGCAGCTACAGAATTAAGCACAAAGTGGGTTGAAGCAATCCCTCTAAAGAAAGCTACGGGTCCCGCAGTCTCGAACTTCATCAAGAAAAATATCATTTGCCGGTTTGGAGTACCAAACACCATCCTCTCGGACAATGGCACTCCCTTCATAAACAAATATGTGAAGAGCCTCCTAGAGACTTACCAAGTGAAGCATCACAAATCCACACTCTACTATCCAAAAGGGAACGGGCAAGCGGAGGCCATAAACAACTCCTTACTCTTTTGTGTATGGGTCCGAGGCAGTGTTACCTATAGAGTTGGAAACACCATCTGCTCGAATGGTTCTCGCCTCGGGGATGGTACTGGAGCCTCGAACCATCAGATTGGAAGCATTAGAGGAAAGGCATGACAGAGTTACAAAAGTCATGAAAAGGTATCATGAGTCCATCGCCCGAGCCTATAATCAGACTGTGGTGCCAAGAAAGTTCAAAGAAGGTGATCTAGTATGGAAGATTGTAGACCCAATCATGCGAGGACAACCCTTGCCCAAGTTTTCTCCAAAATGGGAAGGGCCCTACAGGGTGGTTCAGGCAAACTCAAACGGGTACTACAAGCTTGTAAGGGTTGAAGATAGCTTCCGAACTGGCCCGCTCAATGCAAAGTTTATCAAGAATTACTACCCGTAGTTAGACTCATCTATGTTGAAATTCATTTTCATTTTCCTACTTTGTCTAAAAGTTGTATTTCCCTTACGTTATGAAGAAGCTGGTTTTCTTTATGATGTATTTTTTATCCCATTACTTGCAATGAATTTATTATACTTTTGTCAAGAAAGTTGAAGAATTAATGAGAATATTTCAGCTTTTATAAACATGTGCATATGATTGTTCTTTCCATTGAATCATTCAAAATAAATATTTTATCAAGTAGAATGAGAAAACAATGCGAAAGTATCCAAACAGCAAAGATTTTGTCATTTTATTGCATTGTCCTAGATAAAAACATTTCTATCGAAAGGGGCAAGAAAGTAATGATAAAAAAAAACTCAATCTCTCCTAAAAACACCCTCGAAGAAACTGCTCGTCACATCTACATCCGGAGGACAAACAGCAGAGTGTGCCTCTAAAGTCTCCAAGGCCCGAGCATAGCCTGACTCAAGTTCACGAAGAGTTGCCTTTGTCTCATCTATAGAGGTCCGATAAGAGGCAAGCACAGACAAAATTTCCTCCCGATGACTGGCGTTCGAAGCTACATCCAGGCGCTTCCGAAGCCATGATAAATCCACTTGGTGACGCTCCATGTCAAAGATCCCCTGATACGCTGTCTCGACTACTTTCCCATTAAGGTCACATAGCCGTTCCCTGTCCAAGCTATATAAGATAGTGGCAAATGACTCGAAAAGAGCAGTCTGAATGACTAGACATTGGCAAGCAAATGAAGCAAAGGTCTCCGGGTAACTCGAATGCAGAAGCTGTAGAACTGAAGCAAACTCAGGAGCTACCCAATAATGGAGAAATGATACTTTTCCAGAAGCCGAAGGAGGAATTGGGGCCGGAAAGCTACTAGTCTCAGGAATCTCCCGAATGTCTAGCGGGTTAGATGAACCACCCCGAGGGGTAACTTCCGGTAGAGGTCCCGAGCCCGAGAATGCAGAGCGATAAAGGGAAAGACCAAAAGTATCACTATCAAAGTGGAAATCGCTGAGATTCAGATCCAAAACATTTGAAGGAACTGGCGATGAAGAACCTCTAGCAGTCGTCTCAAAGGCAGGTGTCTCCCCTTGAGAAGGAGAACCACGAGGAGTCACAAAGAGAGTCGGAGCAGAGTCCGAGACAGGTGAAGGCAGGACCCTGGTGGCAGCCAACACTGAAGAAAAGATAAGGAAGTCTTATTAGGAGTAAGAAACAGTAAAGCCATTTAAGTAAAGATTTCTCACAGATGGAAGAACATGACAAACTTTAGAAAAAAAGATTACCAGAAGGAGAATCATTATGCAAAGCCGGAGCAATTGAAGGACTCCTAGCATCAACAAAGTCACTTGGCCGTACAGAGGGCACCTGATTGATCTCAATGTCTAATGAAGCCTGAACAATAGCAGTCATCCCTGAAGAAGGAAGGAGGGTCGGAGGATGAGAATCACCATAAGTGCCAGAGTGAGTCTCAGAAATTTCTAGCGCATCCACCTCCACACCATTTCCAGAGGGGCACCTCATCTCTACATTGCTTCTAGAAGCATGACCTGCAGCATCAATTTCTGTGGCATCAGTCCCTTCAGCAATCTTAACATCAGAATGGCGAGCCCCGACAACCTCGTCACCAAGATAGCACTCCTCCTCAGTTACGATAGGACGGTGACGACGCATATGCAGGATAAGGTCACAAAAATGGTCGGAGGACTCAGCCTCATCATCATCATCATCATCTATAACCGCTATACGAGGGGTGCGCATCTTTACAAGTCTTGCAGACAAAGGGAGGGTGTCGTCCAAGTCTGAATCCGGCCTGGTAGAGGAAGCATGGCCAGTAGCCACGGTACTGAGAATGTCAGCAGCCGTAGGGTCCTACACAACAAGGGAAAATAAAAAGTGTTCATTTAAGAAGGTCTAGTCGCAAGAAGGAAAGTAACTTCAAATTAAAAAATTTCGGGTACCTCATGAAGCCTTTTGGAAAGGCAAGGAGCGGAAGGACTGGCATCAGAAGCCCTTTTGTGAGCCATCTTCTTAAGGCGGGTCGTCCGAGGGCCAGAGGCCTTATTCAAAGAGACTGGCTCTGGAGAAGTAATTGCTAAGCTAGAAGCAGACGGCCGAGCCGAGGGGTCAGCTGGAGCAGATGAAGTGAAGAAACTCTCGTACATATGATCAGATTTTCGGCTCTCAGGCAGCCGAAGAGAAGAGTCCTTCTTATAAATCGGCGGAGGCAAACATATGGTCGATTTGCTCTGGACAAATTCAATAAATGCATCGATAGTCTTCCGCCAATATCACCTGAAAGAGGGGGTGAAACCCCCTACTCGGCTCAAGCCTAGCATCGTCAAAGAGCCGGATATAGGAAGCATGGTGTGTACAAGTCCGCGATCGAAGCGCCTGTAGCTCTTTGAAAATGATAACAAATGAGGTGCTGGCCCCGGGGCACATTGGTCAAACCCGAATTGACATGCTACACGATCAGGTCTATAAACGGCACTATCAACGCCTTCCTCATGCCATACTGGTAATGAACTCGGACGGGTCATTATCAGCATATCAACAAAGTGTACAGGGATGTTCTTCGGCAAAGGAAAGGACACCGAGCGGGAGGAACCATGATAAATAAGTGGTATTGCCACACCCACCGGTGGGCATACATACGGCCGTGCCACAAAGCGTCGGGGATCATCCACCAGAGTATTCAAGGATAAGGTGAAAATGGTACGTGACCAACGCGTGATCAACGGCTGGCAAGACTTCGCTTTCTCAATTGTTCGAGACCCATCAGTACCGAGCACGGGGATACTATCTTTATCCACAATCTCCTGAAGAACCTCTGCCTCAAATACAGTCAGAGTGGGGGCAAACTTCGGGAACCTCTCGAAGAAGAAACAAAACAAGAACTGGTTGTGAATGAAGGAGACAGGCTCATATCGACCCACGGAACGAACCGTGTCTCGATGTAGTAGATCCAGCCGGTAATAAAGATTCCCAAGAAATAGCGGAGCCAAAGGAATCCGATCCCCTCTGAAGAGCCTAACTGCCAAGGGGAAGACAAAGGGATTGAGAGAATCCGGAGGTGTGCTCAGAAGAATGAAGAATGAAAGGAAGCAAGCCAGAAACCCCAAGAAATAAAGCCTAGAGCCATACATCGGGCCGGCCTCATACTCCCGAGAATCGGGGTCAGCATCTCTAGCCAAGGGCTGAAAATCCTTGAAGAAGTGGCGGATCCATGTGGTATAGGAGGCACGGTCCGTCCTTACTCGACTGGTCCTCCTCGCTGAACCATCAAATACAGAACTCCATCGGCCACAAGCTTGAAGATTTAGCTTCAGAGATTGGATCAAAGAATCATCCTCGGAGGGTGTCCGCTCAGGGTAGAAGGCATCAGGACCGGTCACTTCCAGACGCAGCAGCATGAACACATCCTCGAGAGTGGGCCCCATCTCGTGCTGGCCAAGTATAAAGGTATGTGTCTCGGTGCTCCACTGAAGAGCCATGGCTTCAAGGCTAGCATTGTTGCGACGGATGGATAGGGATCGAGATATTTTCACTGGAATCAATAACCGGGCCTCCTGAAGCCACTGACAGAGGCTCATGTCCGAGAGGACATCATCGACCCACTCCTGCCAACCAAAAGGAGGGTTTGAGAAGGCCTTGAACTGAGGATAGCAGTATGGAAAGTCCCCTCGCTCAATCCTAAAGCGTAGCACCGAAGAAGGAGAAATAAGGGCCTCATGTCCGGAGTCAGTGTCCTCAGTGAGACATAATGGAGCTCCCTTTGGAGTCAGAAGAGAAGTGGTAGAGGTAGCCGCCAGCCAGAAGGGGTCCTTCCGACCAAAATAAGGAGATTTCCTCCACTCAGACGCCGGAGGTACATCCCTCTCTTTCATGAGAGCTGATTTTGATGACCTCGGGACAACGGGTTTCTTTCGAGAAGACATATGGCTGAAACAATAGGTATAAATAGCAAGGAGTTGACTGTATTAAAATTCAGAATATTGGAATTGAAGCAACACATTCGAATGAAATTTCGGCATCAACTATCTGTTTCTCAGAGAATCCATGAATTCAACAAATTCTACGAGGAATTTTTACACCAAGAATTCAGGCACGATGTCTACTATGCTAAGGGTCGCAACAACCAGTCATTTTTATAATAAGATTTACATGATGGGTTTATCAACAAATTCAACCTCAGAAGTCATCAACAATTCATTTTCTCGGGTATTTTTCAAGCTCAACAAATTGTAATACTAATGGGTGTATCATCAACATACAGAGTTCAAGTTTCTATCATCAATAAGAGGTGCAATGTCATAGGCCGTTTTGTGATGAAGTTCAAGCGGGTCATTTTTTCAAAATCACTACATTCCATATTAAAGGTCCGATTTATACGGGGCTCAAAATTTGGACAGAGTGAAGTTCAATAGCAAATTTCAGGCCCAAGATCCGAAGTATTTTACATTTCTCATCAGTAGCAAGATTTAATGGATTGTCGTGCGAATTACAGGAATATTCCTCTCAAGTCAATGTTAATTGCTCAATTCAAGTGGCAAGTATTCTATTACAAGTGTAAAATTCAGCAGCAATGGTTCAATTTATATATGCAATAGCCCAGAATTTCTTTGGCAAATTTCAAGTCAGAAAAAAAACCATTTGAATAAATCTCATTGCCTATTTCAAAAATTGCAAAGCCCAAATAAATGCAGGCTTCACATTGGAATTTCAAATCACCAATATGAAGGCTTAGTGTATCAGAGTCTTTGAGCTAAAAAATATGGGAATTAGAAATTCTGAAAAGCTTATTCTACAAAAAACTTACACCAAGATTAAAATATATATTTATATATATACTTACCCACTGGTTTGAGGGAGGAGATTTAAGGCAGCAATGTCAAAGAAGAAGCCGAGAAATAGTACAAACCGGAGACAGAGCAAACCGCGGTTAGAGGCAGTGGCAAAGCCGCAAGTATGAGATGCAAAAATAAATAAATAAATAAGGGCCGTAGATATGAAACAAGCACACCCAAGGCTGATGCCGAGCTGAGCAGTGCTAGGCAAGCCCACACACACGTCGCGTTGAAAGGGCAAACGTGTGTGGTTGACGCTGGATAGTCAAAGCTGGAAGCAAGAGTGGTGCCACAGAGTAGTCGGCAACCACACACGTCACGTTGAGTGGGCAACGTGTGTGGCCTGCGTTGGAATAGTTGAAACCGATGGTGGAGTTCCAGCAGAGAAAAGCCAACAGTGATTGGTGGTAGAGTAGTAGTAGATTGAAGCCAACAGTGCGTGGTGTTGGGCAGTCGAGGTAGGCGTCACAAGTAATGTCGTGGAGACGATACCGTCAATGGCTCTCGAAAGCCAAAAGCAGCAGTGGTGTTACGAAGACGCCATCGTTGGTGCTATTCAGCAAAAATCGAGCTCCGAAGAGTCTGGGTCTCTGAGGAAGTTATGTTGTTTGGCTCTGCAATAGCAATCAGTATACACACGGCTTTAGCCTCTAACCTGTTAAAAGAAGAATGTGTGTCATTGGAATCATAAATTCTGAAGTAAGACTTTTCACAGAAACTGTCGCAAAATGTATATGTATATACAAGAGGAAAAATGGGCCACAGTTAGAGGGATGAAATCCGAGGCCGATGTAGGAAATATAAGCAGAAAATCAGAGGAGTTTTACGGATTGTGATCAACAAGAATGGTGGCACGAGCAACGGCTGAGACAGGAAGTAAGCAAACCGACGTCACGTTGAGTCGGCGACACATTTCGCATTGATTAATCACGGCTGGAGCCAGTGGGTGTGCAAGAAAAACCAAAATCTGTGTGGTCCAAGCTCTAAAAATATCGCCGAGATTGCGCTAGGCAAAACCACACACGACGCGTTGAGTAGGCAGCGTGTGTGGGTGGCGCTGAACAGCCGGAACAAAAGGCAAAGTCGGGGCAGAGAGGAGCTAACGGTGGTCGACGCTGGGCAGTTGAGGCCGAAAGTTGCAGTGATGTTGCTGGAGACGTTGCAAAGTTGTGACTGTGCAGAGAGGTTGGCGTTGGTGTTGGCCGTCGGAGCTGGGACAAGGCGGTGGCTGGGCCGCGACGCCTGCAACAGTCAGAGCTGGGTTAAGTTGGTGACGTGGCTGGGAGTGGCTATGGAGGACAGTGTACTAAACGCAGCGACCTCTGGTATTATAAAAGCGAAGCCTTCTTGGAGAAGAAGAAGGCCTGGGTTGGTCTCGCATATTAGGTATTAGAAAGAGAGAGAGCGCCACAGGGTTTCAAGAAAAGAAAGATGTATTAATTAGGTTTTTTGGCTCTTTTCTTTAAATAGAAAAAAAAAAAAAAGGGAGGTGTGATGCTGAAACATTCCCTCAAGATATTTTTAAAATGTGTATATCCATACAACATATAACGGCCTGCTGAGTCACTAACTACAGAACAAGGAGGAAGTATATATGAGCCTTATCATCTCGCTTTTTGTTCAGAAAATAAATAAAATAGGTGCTTTTTTATTTTTTGGTTGGAATAAAAAATATATATATATATATATATTCTTATGTTATAAAAATATATTTCACTCGGACGGAACAAAAAAGAAAAGAAAAAGAGAGAGAGAGAGAGAGAGAAAAAAAAAAATTTGTCTTGTCAAATTTTATCCATAAATTACAGTGCGTCATCAACTTTATCCATAGGCTCTGTCGAGACAACATTTTTTTTGGGACGTGATGTGAAGCAGGGCCGGAGAAATGACAGTATGCATGTTTGAGAAATTTAAAATTTCTCATACACGCAAGGGGCAAATGTAAGAGGAGCTAATTTGGGCCCACTAAATTAATTAGGCCCAATAGTCGAAGGTTGGTGGGCCCGAATTTATCGCCATCAAACAGGCCGAATCGCTCTAAGCCTCGAAAGGGTTCGGATCCACGAACCTAGAGATCCGAAGCACCTGACTTCGAACGGATTCAAACGCAATCTAGAAGTCGCTCCGTTAATGAGTCCCAGAACACTTGCAGGCTTGGAGCTTTCCGGGATCTACGCACCAAAACCATGGGCGTAATGGAGTTCGAACAAAGGACCCGATCCCGAGGACGGTGAGTGGAGATAAATTCACTCTTTGGTTAAACTAGCCTATACCCGGGTCGAGGTGGCACGACTCGGGGGGTCCATGAGACTCGGCAATATTTAGCAGCGGGGGGTCCTCTAGGATTACCTCGGTCCTTTAGGATGATTGGCGATCATTGGTTAAGTGTGGCTAAGAAGAAGGGCTTGCCGAGAGGTTAATCTCCTCTTCGAGGTTTTCCTCATCCTCGGAGAGGTCACCTTCTCGGACAAGGTGATTAGAGAAAATATTCCCCATGTGCCTTGTACATGGGCTCCATCCTACATCATGAGGTGCCTATAAATAGCACCCACCCATAGCTTCAAGGGATGGATTTTGGAGATTTTTAACTCTTGTTAAAGAACTAATTTCCCTTCTCCATTATCAACCTTGAGAGCGAAAGTGGAAGATCCATGGGAGAATCTTGTCATTATTCTCTCTCTAGCCATTTTACCTTCTTCATCCAATCTCTTATCTCTACCATCTCCTTTACTCTTGTATTCTTGCGTTGAGACTATTGAAGAATCTAAGCCTCTCATCATCTTCTAGAAAATTCGAAGTTGTTCTTCAAAGATCTTTGAAGATCTTCGAATTTTCCAACTCCTTTCTTGAACCCTTTCATACAATAGTATATATACATAGACATGCATATATATTAGGAAGCGCAAAACCACATATATTAGAAGTTCAACACAAAAGGACTCCCCCATCATATCTCAGCATCTATAATTAAACAGAAACCTCAATTTATCTAAAAAATCTAATTCGATTCAATTCAAAAAATAAAATAAAAAACAGGAAAGCTATCGGATGAGGTCAAGAAAAAATTATAGATGAAAAATTATGTAAAGCAATTTCTAGAAGAATAGTTCAAAATTTTCAATGATCACCAATCGTTAACTCACCAAATGACAAGGCTAATTTATTTCCTGATACAAACTACAAAAAGGGTAAACCAGCAACAGATAGATATCCTCTTCTTTGTTAAAAAAAATCAAGTTGAAGGGGTATGATTATTACTCGTTACAAATAACAAATTTTTCCTATTCGTAAATAATTTATATTAGTAACAAAAATACGGAACTGGTATAATAAATTAATGCTACTTACAAACATGAAATTACAACTAGATATCCTCCGTTTCAACAAATTGAGTTCTCAACAAATCAATAGGCTCTTGCTTGTGTGCTCCTGAGTTCAACTTCACACGCCGTTCTTCATAAGATGCTGTCAACAATCAAAGCATTAAGGAAAGTTAACCGTTTATTTATTCTTGTCAATAATTGATTGAAGTTGTGCTTAAACACTAAAACACAGCAACATAAATACAGAAGAAGACGACAAAAAATTGAAGAAACAAACATAAGCATTGCCTATCGTTGATATACATGAGACTGTAGATTACCCAACATATATGGGAGTTTGGCTCTCTTTCAGAATCAGTGGTAAAAGACACAACACAAAGTATCTTAACTACCAAAAAATAAACTAAAAGCACATCTTAGAAAAAAGTATCTCAAGTTGTGCAAAAAAGTTGGGAAAAAATCCAGGAAAAAGTCTCTTTCTTGAACTAAAAAAACTTTTTAGTTTTGTTTGGATCTTAGATTTCAGGAGTAATTTGTGGAGGGAAAGAGAGGGAAAAGTGAATGGATTTTTTTATTTTTTTTTCACTTTTCCCATCCTTTTTCTTTCTTTCTACAAATCCCTCATCAAATCTAAGATCCAAACACAACCTTAGTGATAACAATATTAAGGGAAACTCTATAGGCAAGTTATCTAGCAATAAAATATTTTTGCCGAATATAAAAATAAAGGCTGAGAGCTCAAAAACTCTCCCTAGAGCCTAAACTCATTTGGTTATAAATGCCTTCTAGTCATTTTCACCCATGTAAAGGTAAACCTTAAATTATCCCGCATAAGTTTTTATACCTCAATTTGGGAACAAATGCAATAAAAGTCATTCTCACCACCCTTAAATAGAAAACACGCATCAAACTTTGCATGCATAAATTTAAGCAAGAACTATGTCTTGCCAAAGAAGGTACTCATAAGAGTTGTAGGTTGTGTAAAGCGACAGAGAACTCACGCTCGGTTGGCCGTGACATGAGAGGAACATAGGAAGCTACTTTGTTTTTGGTTTTATTATTCAATATGCTGTCATCTGCAAAAATTGAAGTGCTCCGAGCATTAGAGAACACGGCAAGAAAAAAAGAAGATTCGGCATAATGAAATGATATTGCTTTGTGCACCATTTTCAATGAGTGAACAGGTTAGCAGAGCCTCATGAAAGATGGCAGCTTGAAGTTTGTAAGTTCGGTATTCCATCTCCAAGTGTGCATGCAGAGCTTTCTTGGCATCTACACAAAAAAATTCACGAAACAAATAGAAATAAAATTCAGTGCATGTGAATGTCCACCAACTAACAAGCAAGTTGTCAAAATCCATTAAAAAGCACAACGGATGCAAAATACTAAATGGAACAAGATGTCCAAATTTTAACTGTGGCGAAAAAAGTGTTTATATTCATTATCATGAATTTGTTAATTGAAATTTCAGCTTATTTCAGCTTTCAGCTTAATTTAAACAACCAAGTCACAGTCGCCCACGTACACAATATTTGATGAATTAGTCATATGATGATGATGATGATGATAGACGACCAAAATATTGAAGCAATAGTAGGTACATAATCTGACTAAACTGATTAAATCGTTCTCTCCATACGAGAGAGAGAGAGAGAGAGAGAAGGAATAACAGTGGTGCGAACACAACCATAAGAAAGAGATTTACGGGGAATCCAATTACATAATTAAAAAAAAAAAAAAAATCACCAATATGCATATAATTTTGACATTACACTATTACTAGTGTTAAATAGTCAGGTTTGGTTTGGCAAGAAGAGAAGAAAGAATAGGCCCCGAAATGTAAACCAACCTCTTGCCCCCTCTCTCAGTTGCAACCCCTTTTCCCACACGGAGATACAGGCCAACAAACAGACCAAACAGAATAGACTCAAAGTGGACATGACAAACACACAAGATTCGAACCCACAATCTCCAAAAATAAAACAAAAGAATTGGTATAATGTTAGTCAAATCCATTACCCCAAAATCTTAAGCTTTGGTGTTTGGGGAATAGGATGGACAACATACAAGCTAGCTCCCACAAGTTGTATAATAAAGGACAACGCAGATGATCATCTTAGGGTTCATTTCACAAGTATATAATGAACCATAATACTATAAGAAGATTTCCACAATGACAATCAAATTAAAACAACAATTGGTTTGATTTGATAAACTAGAGAGAAGATGCTGTTAAAACCTATCACCTACTTCACCCACTTAAACCTACTCCACTAAACCTAACCCACTACACCACTACCACCTCACCTACTCCACTAAACCTAACCCACTACACCACTACCACCTCCACTTCACCTACTCCTTACCTACTACACACTCACCCTCTTCTATATATAGGAATCATGAATCATGTAATAATATATAACATTCATCAATCAATCAATAATACAATTCTCTATTTCTCTTTATATATTAAATTTTACATGGTATCAGAGCAAGGTTAAGAAGCTAGTAATTTTGCTTCACCGGCGGGCGGCAGTCTCGCCTTGGCCGCCCGCCGGACCTCAACACATACCTCCTCTCCAATCACCGCCAATAACCACTGCAGCAACTCAAACCACTACTAGCTCGAATTGACGCCAACTCTTCCAGTAACTCCAAGAACCGAGTAGAGGCCCCTCCAATCTGCATCTTCTCCATAATTATGTTGCGAGTTGCGGATAACAGATTTTCCCTTCTCATCCTTTCACTTGCAGAGACCCCAGTTGTAATGAGATCCATACCAATGGTTCCAGTGGAGTGATCTGTTACAGACTGTTGCAATGCAACTTCCAGAAGACGAAAAGCCTCCATCACATCTTTCTTCTCCACCAATTCTGAGAAGCGAATCCGAGCCAATGCTTCACTGAGACGTATCAAACTCTCAATTTGCCTAGGTGTTGCTGTTATCACCTTTTTGCTGCTGCCTGGGAAGTTTCCTCTTCTTCTCATCTCAACATAACCTCGTGTCAACTGTTCTGCAGCTTCATCAGATAACTGTGGGTGTATATGATTTCTGGCATAACTCACATATGCAGTTAATGTCGGAAGGTCACTAAACCTAACCCACTACACCACTACCATCTCACCTACTCCACTAAACCTAACCCACTACACCACTACCATCTCACCTACTCCACTAAACCTAACCCACTACACCACTACCATCTCACCTACTCCACTAAACCTAACCCACTACACCACTACCATCTCACCTACTCCACTAAACCTAACCCACTACACCACTACCATCTCACCTACTCCACTAAACCTAACCCACTACACCACTACCATCTCACCTACTCCACTAAACCTAACCCACTACACCACTACCATCTCACCTACTCCACTAAACCTAACCCACTACACCACTACCATCTCACCTACTCCACTAAACCTAACCCACTACACCACTACCATCTCACCTACTCCACTAAACCTAACCCACTACACCACTACCATCTCACCTACTCCACTAAACCTAACCCACTACACCACTACCATCTCACCTACTCCACTAAACCTAACCCACTACACCACTACCATCTCACCTACTCCACTAAACCTAACCCACTACACCACTACCATCTCACCTACTCCACTAAACCTAACCCACTACACCACTACCATCTCACCTACTCCACTAAACCTAACCCACTACACCACTACCATCTCACCTACTCCACTAAACCTAACCCACTACACCACTACCATCTCACCTACTCCACTAAACCTAACCCACTACACCACTACCATCTCACCTACTCCACTAAACCTAACCCACTACACCACTACCATCTCACCTACTCCACTAAACCTAACCCACTACACCACTACCATCTCACCTACTCCACTAAACCTAACCCACTACACCACTACCATCTCACCTACTCCACTAAACCTAACCCACTACACCACTACCATCTCACCTACTCCACTAAACCTAACCCACTACACCACTACCATCTCACCTACTCCACTAAACCTAACCCACTACACCACTACCATCTCACCTACTCCACTAAACCTAACCCACTACACCACTACCATCTCACCTACTCCACTAAACCTAACCCACTACACCACTACCATCTCACCTACTCCACTAAACCTAACCCACTACACCACTACCATCTCACCTACTCCACTAAACCTAACCCACTACACCACTACCATCTCACCTACTCCACTAAACCTAACCCACTACACCACTACCATCTCACCTACTCCACTAAACCTAACCCACTACACCACTACCATCTCACCTACTCCACTAAACCTAACCCACTACACCACTACCATCTCACCTACTCCACTAAACCTAACCCACTACACCACTACCATCTCACCTACTCCACTAAACCTAACCCACTACACCACTACCATCTCACCTACTCCACTAAACCTAACCCACTACACCACTACCATCTCACCTACTCCACTAAACCTAACCCACTACACCACTACCATCTCACCTACTCCACTAAACCTAACCCACTACACCACTACCATCTCACCTACTCCACTAAACCTAACCCACTACACCACTACCATCTCACCTACTCCACTAAACCTAACCCACTACACCACTACCATCTCACCTACTCCACTAAACCTAACCCACTACACCACTACCATCTCACCTACTCCACTAAACCTAACCCACTACACCACTACCATCTCACCTACTCCACTAAACCTAACCCACTACACCACTACCATCTCACCTACTCCACTAAACCTAACCCACTACACCACTACCATCTCACCTACTCCACTAAACCTAACCCACTACACCACTACCATCTCACCTACTCCACTAAACCTAACCCACTACACCACTACCATCTCACCTACTCCACTAAACCTAACCCACTACACCACTACCATCTCACCTACTCCACTAAACCTAACCCACTACACCACTACCATCTCACCTACTCCACTAAACCTAACCCACTACACCACTACCATCTCACCTACTCCACTAAACCTAACCCACTACACCACTACCATCTCACCTACTCCACTAAACCTAACCCACTACACCACTACCATCTCACCTACTCCACTAAACCTAACCCACTACACCACTACCACCTCCACTTCACCTACTCCTTACCTACTACACACTCACCCTCTTCTATATATAGGAATCATGAATCATTGTAATAATATATAACATTCATCAATCAATCAATAATACAATTCTCTATTTCTCTTTATATATTAAATTTTAAATTTTATGGATGCATTGGCAACATTCTGTTGTTTTCATTGAAGAAGACAGGAAGCAGTACTGCCACTCTGACTAGATCCATTATAACCAGGTAATTATTCAATGAGCACCATGTGACATTGCCTACATGGTGCTCCAAATGAAACACATTGAATTTTTTTTAACAGATGGGACATGGTGACTTACTTTTGTTAGGTAGTTAGGAGACAAAAGGATGACTCACTTAGGTTCCGTTTGTTTCGCCATAAAATATCTTACACCTGAAAATATTTTTCACGTAAATTGATTTTGCACAAAAAAATTAAAAATTAAAAATTAAAAATTTGCTTTTTTTGTTTTCTGATGTTTGGTTGACATTTGAAACAAAAACTTTCTATCTTATGCGTTCGGTTGAAAGCCAAATGAAAAGTCACCCTTTCACCTTTGGACAGATCAATGTGCTAAAAAGGCCGAGCTCGGAATGAATTTCCTAAAAATTGACTTGAGAAAATTTTAATGGCAAGTCACCTTGGGGACTATGACAAAATATTTTGCTTAAAAAATGTTTTACTTACTTTTCGTTCAACCAAACATTAAAAAATGTGTAAAATATTTTCAAGAAAAACATTTTACGTCAAAACAAACGGAGGCCTAGTGTGTTGCAATTTCTCATTGGCCAAGAATTATGCCACATGATTACTCTGAGAGAACCTAATAATTTTCCGTTACAACCAGGGGATTTCTGGTACATTGCTAGTCAGAGGAGAAGTCTGGCCATATATTTCAATGCTCAAGTACCTGAGGAGCATATAAATCTGAGACCTTCAAATTCACAGGATAGCAGTACCAATGGAATTTCTGGTGCCATTATGTATTGAGGTTTCCTGGGCATCATGTCAATATCCAGCAATGTATCAATCACCTACAGATTCAAACACTTGATCTGAGTTCATGACAAAACATACAAGAAAATAAATTTAAATTTCAAGAACTTTTCTCCCAAGTCCCCGTTAAAGAAGGTAACCATTTGTTATTTTCATAAATAGGCCCAGAATGGCCATCATCCAATGAAACCATTTTGATATCTCCCTTACTAATATTTTCCATTGATGCAACTCCATAAATTCTGCTGTGCATGTTTTACTCAACCACAGAACATCATCACACAACATGATATGAAGTCCATGTGTAGATGCAGCTTCATAAATGTGAAATTCAAACCTTTTTTGAGCTAGTGGAGATAGAGGTTACATGTCAAACCACTGTTATAGTGTATCTCTTTGGCCTACTCTATGGGTGTTCTATAATCAATGGACCAACTGAGCCATGCTACTAACTTGTTAAAGGCTAGAAGATAAGAGAACATATTTTGTACTTGTGTATTTAATTTCTTCCAATGGAAGACTACAAACCAATCAATTATGAGGATATCAATACGCACATTAGGGGATTCAAGACCTTGGCCAATCAAAAATAGTACAGCAACCATACACCGAACCTGGTGCCACAGGAAAGCAGTACCTGTGATTTTCACTGCGCAAAGCTGATCGCCTTCAAACCTGCATATAAAAAGAAACAGTATTTTTGACTAAATTTACAAACAATTTGATCAAGAAGAACAAAATCGTAACCAGTCAAACCAATGGAATGCACATTAAGCAAATTATCAAATAATGGTAGTGACAAATTTGAGTAAGCTGCTACATAGGAACTGGGCAGCTGATTGATAACAAAATGAGAAATTGATACAGTAATCCAAATAATACCTAGAGACATGTGTCCTTTCTCAATTCACTGTGACATTATTGTATCTTCTCCTATTTGTTTTGAGCATACTACCAATGTTCCATCCAAGGTAAATAAGAAAAGTACTTGCATGACTCAATTTTTACTATTCAGAAGGACCCTAATATGCAACCGATTTTTTTTCTTTTGATGGAAACTAAAGTTTTTAAAACACAGAACACAGGACTTTATAATGAAGAGGTGAAAAAATAAAGATAAATGCTCTGTACTTCACATCATTTCAGTCAACATCGCACTGGTTTTCAATTTTCAACATTCTATCTCCTTCAGCCTTTATCCAGTCTGTAATTCTCCAACATCCCAATAATAAAATCCAAAAAACATAACATCAATGAAAATTTTGAATATTGTGCACTTAAAGTCATGCCTTCTACTTGTGTACAAAAAATTCATAGGGCACCATGTTTTCTTCAGAAGCCTTGACTCATGATCTTCTTGACCGTCCCACAGACATTATAGTGCCTTCACCTAAATTTTTTATCATTTCAACTCAGCAGTGCAAACATCGGTCTTCATATCTCAAAAAAAATAAATGAAATCAAGAAGAAAAAAAAAAAATCAAACATTCAAATATTTGCTGCATTTATTATGATGATTCCTTACAAAGTTCACCACAAGTCTTGGCAAATGAACAAAGAAGAGTAAGCTATCAAAATGTTAGAATGAGATGCCAGAAAATCAATGTCATCTAGCAAGTAACACACAAGTGGAAGTCACAAACAAATGCAATAGTTATTGCTGGGTGCTAATCTCAACCTTTCATTGCAAGGAATTATTTCAAACTGCATGATCCGCCTCCTATAGTTACGTACATTAGCTGCATCCATCTTACAGAAGTTTCTGAAATCGTGTTCCCCAACAAATTTCTTACCTGCATTCTCCATTGCCTGATGAAACATCAAACATGTAGCAAATAATGTTTTAGCATTTTAGCAGGCACCATATGGGTTACTCCATATATGTTAGAAGCATAAAAACTCATAGGCATACCTACCACTATATTCAGATTTCCTCTCCAGAAAAAATACTTATATTCCCTGCTCAAGCAGCTAAACCTGCATTGCAGAAAAAATAAGTAAGGGGACCCATGACCACGTAGGCACACAAAAATCAACCATGCAAACTAGTTTATTCTGATGTTTTAAAAAAATAAATAACAATAATAGCAGCTCATCTTGCAATATGACTAGAAAACTAAACAGAGAATGAACTACGGAACCAATAATCTCCTTTAATCAAAGCTTGTAGGCATTAATCAGAATGGAACACACAATTAGTGATTTTTCCTTTTAGGAATAAATGGTAGGGACAAGGTAAATTCTTAAACAGGATATGGAAGTCCAGAGACCATTTGGATTTCTTCAATAGAAGAACTCACAAGAGTACCACATGTTGGCAGACTTTGACATTTTAGATTTGTGTCCAGAAACCATTAGGTGTTTGTTTTGGAGGCTATGGGGTGGCTTGGTGGATGGGCACACCCCTTATTAAGAGTGAAGCCAGGGTTCAAGTCTCACTCCAAAGAAACCTGAATGGGTGTTTGCTTTGAAGGCTAAAACGTCAAGGTGGGATGTCTTGGTATCTGCATACGTCTTGGTAGCATTAATTTATGCTCAACAGCTTGGCAGCAACTCACTCCAAGCAAACATTCTTAAATCCTTTCCTACATATACTGTTAGAATTTACCTACCACCAATTTACCATCACCTACCACCACCTACTCCTCACCTACTCCTCCCCTACTACACTCACCCTCTCCTATATAATGAGCCACTCACCATTTGTAATATATACAATCAACATTCATCAATCAATAATACATATATTTTTAACTTGGTATCAGAGCAAAGTTAAGCACCTAGTATTTTCACTTCACCGGCGGGCGGTAGCCTCGCCTTGGCCGCCCGCCGGACCTCTCATCTCTCAACTGTTAGCAGCTACTGATATTGCAGATCCACTGCTTGACCCGCAAGGGGACCCTGATGTTATGTAAGGATTCAAAAAAAAAAAAAAAAAAAAAAAAAAAAAAAAAAAAAAAAAAAAAAACAGACACACCAACAAAACAACCACACCCCCCGTGGGATTTTTCTTTTCCCTTCTCTACTCTACTGCAGGTCTCTTCTTTTTGCCTCCGTCCTGCGCGGCCCTTGACGGTGCTGTCTCCGTGTTTTCCACGCCACCGAGCACGTTCACTCCCCCATACTCCTCCACTGCAGCATATGGCGGACCTCCAAAACGGAACATCACGATGGTCTTCCGTTTCAGCTCCTTATTTTCTGCCTTTAGCACACTTATCTCTGCTCGCGCATCGTTGGAGCAGAGCCAGCTGGGAGTTTAACTGTTGCACTTCATTTGTCCTGCTCTGCAGCCGGTGCGACAAGTTTGTGACCGCCGTCATGTGGTTGGATTTGGACTTGGATATGAAACAATATCCAAAATAAAATAAAAAGAAAAGCAGTGAGAAAAATAATAAAGAACAAATAACAAAGAAAATATACAAAGATGACACATGACATCCGTTTGCACTGCCATTTTTTGCTCCACCGACCGCATCGGAAAGTTCAACGGAGCAAACTCCGGGGCGCTTGGTTGAGGTTCCAGTGCCACCACACCAGTTATCTCTCTTGTTGACTCGTTGAGATCGGGAAAGAGGGTGAGCAGTCCACGGGAAGACGAGGCCATTTTCTGCGCAACAGAGTGTTACAAACTATCTCTCTCAGCAAAATGACCTCTCTTTCTCAGCAAAACGAAGAATTTTTCAGAGGTTTCTCTCAGTTTTTCTGTCTCAGTTTCTGCCTCCTCCGTCTTGGTTAAATAGCCGAGGCAACCACGCGCATCGCGCGCCTCTTGACGCCGACAACCTGGCACGCCTTTTCATGGCACGCCTTTTGAGGGTGCAGGCACGCCTTTTGAGGGTGCGGGCACACCTTTTGAGGGCACGACTTTTGAGGGCTCGATATCTACATCCATGTATATCTTTTGGGCAGCCTATATACACACTCATACAGTGTCTTCTACACCGGTCAGCTTTATCAATCCCTTTGTTTCAACCTCAAAGAAGCAGGAGCTTGGTCGAAGTTGGCGCAAGTTGATGGCTGGGTTGCGACGCCAGGACAAGTCAGTGACGGATCTGTGGTGTCTGTAACAGTCAGAGCTGGGTCTTCAATGACGACGGCGGCGACGGGACTGGAAGTTGCAATGGAGGTCTGTGCAAATGGCAACAGTGTTGGTTTGTTGAAGAAGAAGAACACGGCGGTGACCTCTGGCAGTGCAGAAACGAAGCTTTCTTGAGGATGAAGTTGGGTCTCTCGATATAGAGAGAGAGGGAGAGAGAAGGCTGAAATGGGTGTGGCGGCTGTGCAAATCTACATCGTTATGACACCACCATCCAGTGTCTTCACCAATGGTCTGACACGACCATACAGTGTCTCCTATCTTTTTTTATTTTTATGTATTTTCTTGTTTTGTTCCTCTCTTCAAACTCAAGTTGGTTAGTTTCTATCCTCCTTGAGTTTGCGGGGGGCTGTTAGAATTTACCATCACCTACCACCAATTTACCATCACCTACCACCACCTACTCCTCACCTACTCCTCCCCTACTACACTCACCCTCTCCTATATAATGAGCCACTCACCATTTGTAATATATACAATCAACATTCATCAATCAATAATACATATACCAAACAAAATGAGGAATTGCCAAAGTCCTCTCTTACACAACAGATATAACTCATCAAAGACGTTAATTTTTTTGTACATTAGAAGTGTATTGAAAGAAATGAACCACGTTAATCATGTGAAAGAATATGGTGAGCACTTGCACCATATGAGACAAAAACCTTATTTTAAGTATGTTAAAAAAGCAAGAAACCCGCATTTTAAGTTGTCCATTGGTCAAAACAGTTCCTTAAATGCAGTATTTAATCTACGACAAGCTGCGCTTTAATTAGAATGGTAAGCCCTGGGAACTGATGGACAATAAGCGACTTGTTTTCTTAAAATTCCTTTCTTCTTTTCTGATAGAAATCATGATATGCTAAACTCAGTTCAGCAAATAAATCACACAAGGATCTCATACGTTAGAAAATAAGTCAGTAAATACCATTTAAAAATAAAATAAAATTGCAATGATAATAAAAGTTACAGTAAAGGAAAAGACTTGCAAAGCTAGACAGACCTTGCGCTGAAATCAATTGGAGCAGGACACCAGCCCATAATTCGAATATCTTTAGGAAGAACTCTATTCAGTATTCTCACATAGTCTACTTCTCCTTCTGAGATTAAAAGAACAAAATAAAATAAGAAGTAAAGATGATGGAATAATTAATTTAAATTACAAGCAGTGAGATGCAAATTATCTGTAAAAATGGTTCAATATATTTTAATCGAGTAAAATTAGGGCCGTTCAAAGATCAGTTCCTCTGAAAAAACCAACTGGTCCGAGCCAACTCGACCAAAAATGGACAGCTCCTCGAAAATCGGCGGTCAGCTGTGGTTTCAAAGCATCAAAATTTTCATTTAAGCGGTCAGTAACGGTTTTAAAAAATAAATTTGATTTGAAACCGAACCTTCTAATGTACATATATATAACACGCGTACCATTATTTATTAGTTGTAATGATTGCAGCTTATCAACCATTATGCCTGGCATTATTTGATTGGAGCATTAAATTACACTATCAATACCACTCTTTCTCTCTCTCTACTTTATCAACAAGTTACCTTATCAATTCAGGGAGTGGTTTTGCTGCAGTTGTTGATGCTACAGTCGTGTGCAGTCGCCTTGTTGTCACCATTGAATGCTAGCCATGCATTCTAATTGTTATTCACTTAACGAAGCGTCATATAACAGAGACATCACCATTATACACTCACCCATCCCCACATTAATTATTTATTATAGGAAATTCAATAACTCTCTCTCTCTCTCTCTCTTTCTTCTCGTCTTCCCCTCTCTACTTCTTTGCTTCATTTCAACTTTGAACTCACATCTGACATCTTGGATCCTTTCATTTGAGATCTTCAGTTCTACTTCTTAGCTTCACTTACTCATCAATAACTTCAGTCTTCAGATTTAAATTTTATATTGATCACTAAAGAAAGATCAAGAAAGAGAGAGGGTAGTGATTGAATTTCATGGATCTCCAATAGTCTTTTATCTCAGCTGTATTGAATCAAATGACCCAACAAGAAGATGATGATGAAACTTATATCCATCTGATTAGTCTCTCGAATTATTAGTTGTTGAGTTGTGTGATTGAACCCTATTCAATCTTCCCGGTTAGTTTCTACAAGGGTCCGACAAGACTCTGTAAACTGTCCTTCTTGGCCTCTATCTCCCTTTCTCTCTTCGTAGATTTAAGGATTTGTGTTCCTTGATTCTCTCTATTTATTTATTTATTTTTCTGATTTCTTTTGCAACCAGCAAATAGATTTGTCCTACATGAAACTTAGGATGTTGATTTGTTGAATCGTTTTACGTTGGAAAACTAAACATTAGTGGGAGTTTTGCAAAATATTTGTAGATTAGTAAAAAAATTATAAATTTAATTATTAATGTTTATAAATTTTATTATTAATTTGATTTTTTTTTAAAAAAAGAATACACTGCGTTGTAATTCTCTCTTTTATTTATAAAGTAATAGAAAAAAATCTGAAAAAATTATATAAAAAAAACTTGCGAATTTAACCTTTGTAAGGTCATCTCCAACCGTTCACCAAATCCAACATCAAATTCAAATTTGATGAAAAAAAGCTGCTTTTTATACTCCAACGGTTGTACCAAAACAGTATCAAATTGAGAAAACATCAAACGTTTCACCAAACCGAGGACGGCTTGCTCCTTTCACCAATTCACTGTGCATAGCTGTTATTGTAAAAATTTTACACTACGGGGTCGACCACCCGGTTGACCACCCGGTCGACCCCCTAGTCGACCACCTTAGTATTTTTTCAAACAACAGATATGAAGGTAAAAACTGAAAATTTGATCTTACCGGTTGACCCCCCGAGCGACCTTCTCTGTTTGATGCACGCTACAGTGAACAGTTGGAGTTGTTGGTATCAGAATGAGAAAATTGGTTTTTTTTTACTCAAATTTGGTGAAAAATTTGTTCAACCGTTGGAGATGCTCTAACAAAATAAACTTGGAATTTATCAATTTAAACTCTAAAATTTTAAATTATTTTCAATCTAAATTATTGAAGGGCCAAAATACAAATGAAGCGGATTCAAGCTTTGGGCCGGTCCAAATCACTAACCCTAAACCCAAATGTCCATCCGATATGGGACAAATAGCCACGTGGGCCAAACCATTGAGCCCATCTCTACAAGCAACCTCATAAAAGGCCGAACAGAGGTATGATCGGAGCCGAGCTGAGGAGTGTGCAGTGTGCCACCTCAGCTGGTCCCCCATCCTAGAATCACAGAAACAGTTTACAGAAGTTATGTGATCTGTTATATGCAAAGCTACAATGAGCACGTGACTCTATGGTTAACCACCCCGTGGTCCTCTAACTTGGGCAATGCTAAAGTGAGCCTTGATGCACCCAAATTCCATGAACCCATCTTGAGAAACAAGCAAAGTCTTCTATATAAGTAACACTCTCTTCACATTGAAAGTATTTCATTCATTCTCAACTAATCTTGAACTAGCTCATCTCCTCTAATCACACATTGAGCACTCCCTCTTCCTCTCTCTACACCTAGTGAGAGTTCTTCATCTTCTCCAATCACTCATTCCCACACCAGAAGGGTTTTCCAACCACCTTGGTCAGGCAGCTTTGACGGTGCCTTGTTTTGCAGGTCCCCAGCTCCTAGACAGTCCAATACAATCTCAAAGCTCCAATCCAATTCATCTAATGCGGAATTTGGTACGCACAATTATCTATATATTCCTTTTAAGTAAAACTAATGAAAAAAATATACATTTTAGTTATTAAAAGTCAACGAAAAAAAATATTTGAAATATTTTATATACACTATCATTTTTCCTTTGATTTTACTTAAAAGAAATAGAGTGATGATTTAGACGGAAAATAAATCAAAAAGATTACAATTTAAATTTATAAAATTAAAAAGTAAAATTTTATTTTGTTAAAAGACTCAAAATTTAAATATTTTTTTGTAATTTCTTTATAAAAAAAAGTAATATGAAAGGAGAGAGAGAAAATCATCCTTATAAATCCAATGGCCAAAAGTAAATAGTCAATGTGGGAGATCATGTCTATAATAATGGAAGTCTCTGTTAAGTCACGCTCAATTAAGTGAATAACAATTTGAACACATCTTTAGCATTCAAGGGTGACAACAAGGCAACCGCACACGACCGCACCATCAACAACTGCAGCAAAACCGCGCCCATCAATTCAGTCTTATATTAGATACCCCACTTTCTCTTTGTTCAAAAAAAAGAGAGACCACTTTCTCTATCTCATCACCCACCCACCCACTCACCCACCATATTCTCTCATCACAACGCTTCCTCTCCCTATCTCAAACTTCAAATGAGAATAATAGTTCCATATTTTCCCGCTCACGTTGGACTTCTCTATTGCTGTCATCTGGTTTTCTTACAACTCTGTCTCCCTATCTCAAACTTCAAATGAGAGTAATAGTTCCATATTTTCCTGCTCATGTTGGACTTCACTATAGCTGTCGTCCAGTTTTCTTACAACTCTTCCTCTCCCGCAAATCTTTGCCTTCAATTTATAGTTGTTTTTTTTTTGTATTTTTGGGTTAAATGTATTTTTTTCCCATTACATCTTCTTCTCTCTCAACCTCTTCTCCTCTCTGATCTCTATCCTCCATGATCCTCTTTTTTCAGACTGCGATTTGTAAGATATATTTAATGTATATGTATACATCTCTCACTATTTTTCTTGGATGTGTGAGATTTTTTTTTTTTTTTGCCTAAGGACACTCATCGTCTATCGTCTCCGACTGACACCGACCGTGGAACTAAATCAGTTCTATCGGCGGTTTCAATGTATAGATCAGTCAACAATGGTTGTAAAGATATTGAACCCGATTCTATCAGTTTCAGATGGGGAGTCAAGGTCAAATCCAACCCAGTTTGACCCGTGAACCGCCCTAAGTAAAACACTAGTTCAATTATTTTTTAAGACATTAATTGCTGATGTCATATTCTTAGACAAATTGCGAAACATATTGAAATCATCACCAGGACCTTATCCAATTGTTTGAAGAAGTATAAATTATGCACTGCAGCCCCATCCTATTGAGGCCATAAATTGCCATTAAAACCTAAATTCCACTAGGATTGGAAAAGAAAATGAGGCCATTCTGTATAGACTTGTCAAGTTTCATCAAAATGAAGAGATGCGATGAACTCGAGCCAAATATGAAAAATCAAAATTCAAGACAGGAAGATTGTTTGCTAACCATATAATTCCTTTGCCAGAAATGCCCCAGAACATCCGTTGCTCTGTTCTGTTTTGTGAACAGCCCTAAGTAAAACACTAGTTCAATTATTTTTTAAGACATTAATTGCTGATGTCATATTCTTAGACAAATTGCGAAACATATTGAAATCATCACCAGGACCTTATCCAATTGTTTGAAGAAGTATAAATTATGCACTGCAGCCCCATCCTATTAAGGCCATAAATTGCCATTAAAACCTAAATTCCACTAGGATTGGAAAAGAAAATGAGGCCATTCTGTATAGACTTGTCAAGTTTCATCAAAATGAAGAGATGTGATGAACTCGAGCCAAATATGAAAAATCAAAATTCAAGACAGGAAGATTGTTTGCTAACCATATAATTCCTTTGCCAGAAATGCCCCAGAATATCCGTTGCTCTGTTCTGTTTCCTTATGGTTAGATCGTAAAAACAGTGAAATCACCTGCACCAATCATTTCCATGCTTTTTAATGACTGAAGAAAAAGGCATTTAACAAGCGACTTCTACATGCAAATTAAAATAATAGAGATAAAGAAAATACTGGATGCTACCAGAAGAAAATTATAGTCTAAAGTCGTCGGTCTTGCCATTTTTTATTGGTTTAAGACATATAGTATTGATTTCTACTAATATGAATGTAGTAAAGGTATATACTGATACATATTACAAAAATGAAGGTAGTAAAGGTGAATGATCCTAATACTAATCTCAAGTTAATTAAATATAAAGCAATAATTCCAACTACTTGGTGTATACCACCATTCTGTCTTTTTCTGATCAATTCTAATGTAGAGCCATATCTGCAGTTAAAACCAGGCAATCATATCATTTCTCAAAGGCACAACCCTCAAATCAAACCTAACACATAGATTGGCTTTGCTAAATAGAAAAAGGAAAATCAAGTTCAAACTACCAGCTTATGAAAAAATTTGCAATTATGCATGCTAGCAATCAAAACTAAAGAGAAAAGGTAGTTCTGCTATCATCTTACTTGCCCAACAGAAGAAACTCCCTTGTCTGTTCTGCCACATCTTGAGTACTGTAAGTCCTTCTTGTCACCATCAATGAGCCTTGTCTTCTCAAGAGCCTTAAAAATTTCAGACTGCAGAACATCCAAATATTATACAAAGAATAACACAAATATTCCACTGATTGATTCAATATAAGCAAACCAAACCTCTAAGTTCAATGCAAGCAAATCTGATATCCGTACAAGTACAACACCTAGAGTCTAATTTTCAGTTCGGCTCCAGATGATTCTGGGATGTCATATGTTATTTCCACTTAAAATATGTAGAAACTGAATGTTCATCTCAAAATCAAAACTTTCCATAGAAATAGTTAGTCTTTGCAAGATGAACACAAAACTTAATCCAGATAAACCAGTCGATGCCATTTCCCTTCCAATCTTTATGTAGTGAGTGAGAAGCATTCCATCTTTCCATACACTCCAAGATGCCTAGATGCAGCAAGACATTAAAAATAGAAGATATTTGCTGATATTTTATAATGGCACCAAGGAAACTTGGCACTCATTGATGAATTGTGTGAACTTCCGTAGAAATAAACTGCATGCTACTTTTGAGAATACTTGAGAGGAAGAATCTCTAAGGTCAATTAATCCTAACCCACATTCTTCATGGGCAAACATGACGGTCAATGCATTTATTGCTCACTCTCAGAGATCGTCTGTGATAGTTTAGGGTGGATAATACTTGAGTCCATCAGCAAAGCTATTGGAATTCACAGTTTTTGGAAGCTCAAGAGGGAAAACAAGGAGTGAATCAGGCAGTTATGAACAACCCGTTGACTGATGTTTCCTTTTGGCTATACCTCAAGAGGACAAGGGTAAGAAAAAGTAGGACAATGCTAAGAAAAAGTAGGACAAGTAGTGGACATATCACCACCTACCTTTTTCCTGAGCAATATATATATAAAGACTTAATGGAAGTTGAATTGAAATTGTCAAGTTGTGATGAGTTCTAGAAAATCCTTTGTACGTTATGAGTTTCTAAATTGGGAAGTACGTATTTGTTGTTAGTTATGCTTTTATTAAAACAAACGTTCTATAAAGATCATTAAACAAGTTGATCAATAAGACCTTGTGCAGATTTTCACTCTTGTAAATGCTGAGACTGACAGACTTTGAATCTTTGATAACATTTTCTAGGGGCCTTAGTGAGATTTCTAAGGTCTATTTCTCTTTTTTCCTCTTCTTCGTTCTTTTAGTTTCCAGCAGTGTTGAGCATAATTAATAGCCTCAATCAGCCCTTCATTCAACCAACTAACCTACCATTTCAATCCCTCAAATTTTATACCAACATCAGCATAAAACCCCAACTAAAAACTAACTCTAAACCCGAAAAAATTGAAGTCAAGCCTTCATTCGATTGTAAGCAGCTTAATTCCCATGTTTAAGGGTCCATCCTAAATCAATATGTCTATTGATTACTCTTGAACTTCATGCCACCCATGTTCCATCAAGCACTACAGAAACTTTTGCCAGTCTGAAACCGAGCAACATAAAGAGAGATGCATTAGGTAACAGCCAACTTAAAACCTCAAGTAAAACCCTTCAATTAACAAAGCAATTGAAGTAGTTTCATTTGAATAAAATATATCTTTTAAAAAAGTCACCACTGAGTTGGGTGTTGCAGTCTTTGTACTTCAGACAAAACACAGCAAATAGAGACGAACAAATAATTAGGTTATTGAAAAGGGAACAATGCCTGATGATAGCTCATCATATTGTTCACCATATAATAATTGTCATCAGTTAAAAACATTCAGGCTATGACAAACATAGAAAATTGCCCGCCTGTAGGGGGAAAAAATTGAGAATGCACCTTAAGGAAAAGCCCCTTTCCATATGGTCTCTTATGACCTTTTCTAAAATGTTGTCACCTAGCAGTTAGCAATGCAAGAGCAGTTCCATTCCATTGGGTAAAGAAAACTAAAAAGTGTTAACTGAAAGCATGCAAGAAAAGTATAATGAGACATAACAAACATTCTCGTACTGTGCACCAACCTCTAGTATATAATAAAAAATTATGCTCGACTATGTTGAACTAATTAATTACCACTTTTTCTTTTGAGTTGGGAGGAATATATACAAATATCAGTAACACATTAAGAGTTGAACCTCAGCCCAATATTTGGTTGATCATATATATAAGTTGACATATTTCTTCTAACATAGACATTCAAAAGCTGAAAAGATGAAACCTACCTCGACAGTTGGATCCATTTGAGCCTCTGAAGCAAAACCAAAGAACCTGAAATGCAGCAGATATTGACTCACAATATGAACAACATGAACTCTACTAAACAAAAAAAATTCATAAATATCACAAGTAAACATGAAGATTCAAGTAGGAACCACAAAATAAACAGTACAACAAATGTGGAAGCAAAAGCTAAAGAAATATAAATACTGTGGCTTGTACCAGCAACTTCAAATAAGAAAATTCCGAATGCTACTCTTCAACCACACTACTTGATTCATCAAAAAAGTGAAGAAAACAATTGCTAATTCAAACTACTGGTTGAACCCAAACATAAGCTTCAACCCATCAAACTTGCAGAGTTGATCATAGTTTTAAGACAATATACTCTGCACCAGGCAAAAAGGCCAGATTAGAACTGCCAAAATCGAGGACTGAGCATAAATATAATAACTGGCGTAGGATGTTTTCCCTCTTTTTTTGTCCCTTAATCACATGCCACTAGGAAAAGAGACTCCTCTAGTGTCAACCATAAAAAGATAATATATGCCACTAGGAGGGGAGTTAAAAAGTAAAAGATTATAATCCAATTTGGCTTTGATTAAACATGTTGGACCATCCAACTTCGAAATTTTGCGAGTAAAAAAAGGTTCCAAAGTTCTAACAAGAGCTACTGAAAGGTGGCAGCAGTTTTGCTTCTATCAAGAACAGAAAAGAATGGACAAAATTTGAGTATCTCCCACCTACACAAACCCCAACAGGTGCAGCTTCAGGCATGGCCATTTACAAATGTTTATATTTTTCCAACTTAGATTAGTCCACAAAAGAATGAAGATTCACAAGTCAACTGAACAAAGCCCTAAAAACAATACCAACCACTTGGGAAGTCAAATTCACCAATTAACAATATCCAAAACCATATACTCTGCTTGTTCACAGATCATCATGCCTTGCTTCATTGCCTCAGCCATAACCCATTGAATAGTTATTAAATCAATTAAAAAAACATATCTTTAAGTCTTTCATTTTATTTATTTTTTCCTATATTCTTTCATGTTGTGAAGTTTGACCTATATGTTATTTCTAAACTTCTTGGTAATATACTTAACTGCACACACCAACAAAGAGAGAAAGGGCAAGGAAATTGAGAAGCGTACATAAATCTTAACAACAAACAAAACAATGCTAAATGGTTTAGATTGGTATCTTACATGTACTCGGGTACGAGTATCGGGTGCAAGTGTGTATCCAAGCATCAGACCTTCATAAATTTAAATCTTGGGATATTGGGATACGTATCCAAAATTGGATATGGGTACGAGGACATGTCATATGCACATATACATTGCATATTATATAATATTCTCAGATGAGATGTTTTAAATTATATATAAATATACTATAAATTAAATACGATTCAGGAAAAATATGAAATTTCTATATCTAATTCATGTGAGAGGCTAAAAATATTGCTTTGCTAACAAATGTGAGCTTGTTCTTCATCATGTATTGTCACAAATTAAAGGATAGTGTTGGGCACATATCCCACTCCCTTACCCATGTTATATCTAGTGGACACGGGTACTATGAGAGAAATAGAAGAGTCCGTGTAACACAACACATACCTCTGACCAAAATACATTACTTTCAGAGCAACATATCTCTTGGAGGACCGATGCCCAGTCCTCATAGTGTTATAATCTGCATCAAGAAATAGACAACTTCAAATGAGTGCTTACTATACTACAACTATAATTCAACACTGAATACACAAATGGAAAGCAACCTGCCAATCTCTCCTTCACTTTCTTCCTTCTGTTCTTACCGCCTTCTAAATTTAATCTCCCCCTTCCATTGACTGAATCAACACTACCCATATTACGAGCATCAAGATTTTCCTCCATATGTGGAACAGTAATCTGCAAAGCTCATGTCATTAAATTATCAAACCGAAGAAACATCAATAAGTCAAACAAGAAGGATGATCATAGTTAGCCTGGCTAAAATCGAGCCGTTATAAACACTTCACGAAGCATAGGTCAGAAATTCAAATTCCGTGAAGTGTTTGATCCCTTGGTGTCATCAAGGGCTTGTGCCTGGTAATTAGCCATATGTGGACGGGAGACGACACCTGCCTGGACTAGTCAGGGCTAGGGCTGTAAAATAAACCAAATTATTTGAGCTCGATTCGCGTTCAGCTCGTTTAAGATCAACTCATTATGTGAACAAACCAAGCTCAAACACATTTTAAAGCTCGTTAATTTTTCAAACCAACTTGAACAACCTATTACTTGGCTCGGTTGTACTCAATTAGATGCATTATAAAACCCAAACTACTCGTGTTCGGCTCGTTCATAGCTCATTTAAGATCAGCTCAATATATGAACAAACCAACTTGAACACGTTTTTAAGCTCCTTAATTTTTCAAAAAACCTTGAACAACCTACGATTATATGCACAATAAAAAAATTAAAAAAATCAAACTATTCGACATCAGTTTTGATTGACTCACTTAAATCTCATTTAAGATGGGCTCAAAACAAGTAACCCATATTGAACTTATTTAAGTTTTTAAGCCAAGTTTTCGAGTCAACTTGTTTAAAGTCCTAACAAATCTCTGAATATCCTTAACATAAATAATAAACAGTTGGATAAACTACTTATTTCTCTTTCAGCTCGAACTATGCTTGTTTTTAAACACAAGCACTATCATGTACATATCTATGTCTGGTGTACACATACTGCGTGTTTGAATATAAACGATACTAACCTTGTGACATTGGCAAATTGATACGAGAGAAGATAGCAGATAGCTCGGCCTTCTTGGACTCCAATTCCTAATTGTGAGTTTCATAGGGATTGAAATTGAAGTGAAAACACTAGTCAGGGTTAGGGATTGAAGATAAATAATGGGGAAGAAATTGAAGACAAAGAGCGAAAAGGGATGAGAAAGGGAAGAGAAGAGAAAAGGACACCTTGACTCTGTAGGAGAGAGACTTGAGCTGAGATTGAAGTGCGACGATGATGTGGTCTGACTCGGGCTTTGCAGACTCCGCGATCTCTCTGCTCGGTTGATCCTCCATGACACCGCACTGTGTAACGATTCCTCCGGACTCCAAAAAAGGGTGCGTGCACTTGCTTTGTGTTTCTCTCGAATATTTTTATTAGACCAAATTAAACCCTACAGCATGAATAATTATCAAGTACACATTTATATTTATAAATTAATCTATAATTATGTGGTATAAGAGTTGGCTCTACCATCATTAAATACGTAATAAATTGAAAATTAACACAAATTCTATCTCGTCGTTATGGATAAAAATTATGAATACTTTTTCAATGTCTCAAATATTTTTCTTTTTTAAAAAAATGATTCAACTTATCTCTGGTTGGTTAGGTTCCTCAATTAAAACATTATGCTGCCCATTTAAATCGTTCTGTACGGCTCATCAAATATTTTATACCTGTAAAATTTTTCATCTTTTATATTCATTTAATTTATATACATTTGAAATATATAAAAAGTTTGAAAACATTTTGCACAAATTTCATATTTTTTAAATATATGTAGATAAAGTGAATTTCAAAATTTTAAAATGATTAAACTAATAAAAATTTTAATTGAAAAAAAAAACCAAAGGATTGAAAACTCACAAGGTTATTTTCTAAAACGGGTAAATTACTCTGACGCCTCCTGAGCTTTCTATTTAATATAGATCCTCCATTTGAAAATTTACACTTACCTCCTGTTAAATTAAAATGATATATTTGCCCTTTAAATTTTATATATATTTTGTTCATGTCATTTCAAAGGAAATAACGATCATCTTCTTTAGTTTAACTCACCCAAAAAATTAATTTTTTTTTATTTTCGTGTTTTTTTTATTGAATTTTTTAATATTTTAAGTAATTTTTTTTATTTTCTAGATACACATAATCTAAATATACTTAAGAAGTATAACACTTTGTGATTTTTTTTTTTAAATTCACCAAATACAAATAATATATATATATATACAAAAATTCAATATATTATCTTATTTTATTGTATTCAATGAATTTTTTAAAAGTTTTTTGTACAAATTTTATGCTTTTTAAATATTTCTAAATTAAGGCTTGTTTTGGAAAGTAAGTTAAAAGTTAGCTTTTGACTGTTTTTCGGAAAAAAATGTGTAAAAAAGTAGAGAAATGGTATAATTCAAAAAAAACTAAAAAGTCAAAAAATTTGCTTCGAGTTGCCAAAACAAGCCTAAATTGATCTAATCTAGATATAATAGTGAAAATAAAAACGAAAATTTTATTCATAAATAAAAAAATTATACAAAAAATATCATAAAAATATTGTGATAATGATATTGTTATAAATATAAATCATGTTTATAGGTGTTTTATTTTAAAATGAAAGGTCACCATTAAGCTATATCATCGTGTTTGAAAATTTTATATAAAATTTATGTTTGTATATTATCACTTCATAAAATATGTTCAAGTAGAATTTAATGATAGAAAGTTGTAGAACGTAACTATTATGATAGAAAAAAGAAATGATAGGAAAAATAACAAGATGGTCATTTAAAAAAAATAGAGTATGACATCAGCAATCCATGAGTAATTTGTACTGAGGTCACAAACCTCAATGAGGGGATGTAATTTTTCAAATATGAGGAGAAATCTGTATTAAATAGAAACCTAAGGGACGTTAGCGTAATTTACTTATGTTTTATTAAATTAAACATTTATTTATTAAATTTAAAAATTATTCAAATAAAAAAATATTTATTAAATTAAATATATTTATTATGTAAATATTTTAATAACTTTTAAATTTTCTAATTTGTGTTGATAAACCCTATTTAGGAGATTTTTTATTTATTTTATATGTAAGGTATTTTAAACCAGCTTATGCGTACCAAGCGAAGCCCCTATAGTCCAAACAGGTTTATTCCCTGTAGTCCGTGGCCCTAAAGCCATGTTATTTGGACTGATTAGATAAGGGGAATTGTAATCATAGGATACACAGTCTGTGGACTATTTGGTTGAAAATGACGTGTATCTCATATTTGTTTTATCATAGGATTAAATGTTTTGAAATGACTATCATATTAAATCCAATGTTTGATTGAAATATTATGAAGAATGATAAATACCTATTAGGGATGGTCACAGGATGGGTTTGCCATTTCCCACCCCCGCTCCTGTCGACAAACTCCACCCCCACCTCCGCCCTACCCCCACTACGGTTGGAATTTTTCAACCCCACCCCTGCAGATACCCGAGGATATCCAACCACATTGCAAATAGTCAAAAAAATTAAAAAATATTTAAATTCTTAACACACTAAATATTTTTTTTAATATTTTCATTATATAAACAGTGAGTCTTTTAAGATTATTATTTATTTATATTTAAACAAAATCATAGACTTTTAATATTATTTTCTTAGAGCTAATTATATTATATAATATTAATTATATCGGGTCGGTTACTACATCGAGCCGGGCTTGGATGGGAGAAGCAATACCCGTCCCCACGCCCACATAAGTGTCGGTGCTGGTAAAATTTACCCCATTCGGGTGGGTAAGTGCGGGCCCCCGCTGATCAAATTAAAATGGCCATTCCTAATACCTATGAAGCACAAGTACTCAAAAAATGTTGTCGTACAAGTACCGAGTGCATGTATGCGTACAGGTATGGGTGCACACATACTGGGTACAGCAAAAACATACCGGGTAGGTTTTATACAACTTGTATACATTCGGTATGCTATGGGTACGCGATGGGTACTCCATGGATACGTGGTTGTATACTCCAGGGTCAAAACCAATTTTTCTGATTTTTTGAGGGGCACAAGAGCAATTATTGTTTGCTCATTTTGAAAAATTAAATAAATATCGAATATTTAGTAATAATAAAAAAACATAAAAAAACATATTATATCTATTATTTTGAAGAAACCTTCAATCATTCGAAGAACCAGAGTTAGTTGACTTCCTATTGAAGAACATAGTTCATCGAATTTGCTCTCCATCGAAGATGACATTGAAGCTTGATATTCTGGTGAGTTCATCTTCTTCTTCTTCTTTCTCTTTTTTATTCCCTTATTCTTTTCTTCTTATTTTTCCTTCTTATTCTTCTTCAATTTTTTTAGATTTTTTTAAAAGATTTTGTCCTCTTTCTTTGATTCTTCTTTCTCTTGTTTTTTTTTTTTTTCATATTCTCTTGTGAGTTTTTCAAATCCCCTTTTCTCTCTTTTTATTTTAGATATTTTTTTTACTTTCATCTTCCTCTTTCTTCTTCTTTTTTCTTTTTCAATTTTTTTTTAATATTCCCAATTCATTTTAGATTTTTAGTGATCTAATTTTTTATTTTTTAACTTTTACATTTTTTCCCACAATAGCTGGAATTTGATGCAAGCTACAGTCTTATTCCTCTTTAATCATCTTAAAAAACAATTAGGTAATCACCCGCTCTATGTCCTTTTTTCTTAGTGTTATAGTCTTATGTTAAAATAAAAGATAAAAAAATTTAATTACTTTCATCATAGAGTATTGATATTTTAAATTGTTATTTGAATATTTGGAAATCATATATACTTTAATTGTTGAAGGATGATTTATTTTTTGGTTTTGTAATTTCTCTTTTTAATTATGATAGTAAACTTTAATTTGTATGTTAGATGTTTAGCGATAAATTAAAAAAAAATAAAAAATTTAACGTACCTCAGCCGCATCCCGTATCATACCCATTCTCATATCTACACCCGTGCTTCCTAGATAAATACTTAAAAGACTATTTTGTCCTTTTCAATTATTTAATAAGTAATAACAACATTAGACCTATCTTTAATATTTTAATTCTTTTTGGCTAGATTAAATAAAAATTTATTGGGAAAATAATTTAAAAAAAAAACCTTAGAGTTTGACCTTTTTAAAAAAAATAAATCCTAAAATTTTAATTTTGTTAATTTAAACCCTGAACTACATTTCATGTATACCTATATTGAGTTTAATAATTAAAATATCATTTTTTTGTTGGTTTTAGTTAATGAAAATAGACAAATGGTTTAGATTAAAAACAAATAAAAAGATTAAGATTTAAATTGATAAAATTGAAAAGTTAGGGTTTATTTTGTTATAAGGGTCAAACTTAGGGTAATTTTGTAAAATCAAATAATTGGATGGCAAATATGTAATTTTACCATTTAACCCCATAATGTAATTATGAGTGATCTTATTAGTACCCTATCAATTATTTTGGATCATTTATTTATTTGGACCCTCACTTATAAATTCTAAAACTCTTTAAAATTTCATTCCTCCTCCCAAATAATATCAAAATTATCCATTTGAAAACATTACACCCATTCAAAATTATCAAAAAAAACCTATCTCCCAAAACCCTAAAAAACCCACTACAGTGGAACCTTCAAAAATCGGTGGAAGAAAATTTGTTCACCACTTGCGGCCACTTGTCATAGTGATTAATAAGTTTTTTCTCTACTTGATCATGAGTTTTGTCAATCTGATTGATTTTTTTTTTTTTTGTTTGTCTATTACCTCTTTTTACACAAATCCACTTTTATACTTCTCTGGTTAGTTCTCTGTCACTCATCCATGACCTCATTGTGCTGGTAAGTATTGTTCTTCTCCTTGGGGTCTTTTCTAGCATTGTCAACTTAAAGTTTTATATTTCTATTAGATGATTCCTACTTCATTTCCACATATTTATTCACGACCTTGCGGTTATCTATTCCCAAACAAATATGCAATGTTCTGTTATCTGTTCTCGAACAAATGAACAATGTTCGAGCATGTGTTTTTTACTTTTGGTCATATGTTCAGAAATTCAGTCTTTAAAAAATGACGAACAGTTTTCATTATTTTTGTCATGTTTTTCAAGAAATTTATTCTTACAAAACCAATCTTCTTTGAGTTAAGAACACCATCAAAATTATGAACCTCCTCTAAGCTTATATTATTATATTCCTCTCGTCTCATAGAGTTGTGATTGTCGAAAAAAATTTATATTCATTGTCATTACCGGAGAAGTGTATGTAATTGAAAGGTTGCCACCGTTGCCACCGGAATATTGCTGCCAAAGGATTTTCAAAGTTTTAAGAGTGAATAGGTTTTGAAGATGATATTTGGGGAAAATGAATGGGTGGTGATAGATGTGGGTACTCTCATAAACCCTATCTCATGATGTAATAGGTTTATGGGCTTAATTGTGAGATGGAGTGTTCCCAAATTATTAATGTTCTTTTTAGTAATTTCATTTGAGATTATAATTGTAATAAAAAAAAGGCCAAAAAGTAGAGAGTCCAAAATAATTGATGGGGAGGTTAATAGCAGCATTCATAATTATCCCACCATTTTATCCTATCCCTCCCTAAGATACAACAATCCAACATATGTAAAATTAATAATCTAACCAAATTCTTACTCTGACCTACCAATATGCTCCATGATTCCATGGACATAGAGTCAAATCCCTTCTCTAATCTCTCCAAATATATTAGGGATAGATCTTTCCATTGGATTTTGAGTCATCTAGTTCTCTATTTGGAAGTTATATAACCTATGAGCTCTTATATTTTTTAAGGGTTAATTAGGTATTTTGATTTAAACCAAAAATATAAAGGACAATAAGGGAAGGGTAGGTAAAAATGGTGGCTGAAAAATAAAAAAAATCGTGATTATGTGAAAATGACATTTGCATTAATAAAAAAATATGGTCGAAATTTATTATTTCAACACTAAGTCTCTATTTGTTTCGATATAAAATAGTTTATACTAGAAAATATTTTTCATTAAATTGATTTTGTACCCAAAAAAAATTCTTTTTATTTTTTGGTGTTTAGTTGACATTTTGAAACACAAAAATGGGCGAATTATATTAATAGTTCCAATAGTTTGAGACTTGTGTCACTTTGATCCATAACTTTTCAATTATGATATATTTGATCATGAATTTTGAATTTTGTTTCAAATACGGACAATTGAAGACATTGTTGTTCCATTTGAAGAACAAAATCGTCATACAACTTATTTTGTGTTGGTTAACTTATATGTTGTTTGAAATATAATGACATTTTTTTAATGAATAATGTTAGAACTTTTTTTGTTATAAAGTTTTGTTTGGTTTAGTTTTTAGAATTTATTTTCATAAATTTTTTCTAAAAACAAAAAATTAAATTGGTGAAAAAAATTAAAAACACATCAATTTTATATAATTTTATATTTTGGGAGCGTAGAAATAATTTTTTAAAATAAATTTTTTTGATATTTATTTTTGTTAAATTAGTTTTTATTTTTTAAAAGTTAAACATGGCGACAAATTTGATGTTATTATTAAACTAATCCATTAAATCAAAAGATTCAAAGCTAAACACATTTCATATATCAAATATATTGATTACACATTAAAAGCCTAATAACCATCTATTACATGATAACCATTCAAAAATATTTGTTAACAACAAATACTATTACATGATAATTATTCAGAAATATCAATAAAAATAACCACCCATTATATGATCATCATCCAAACACATACTATAAATTAATTTGGTAAAAAGATAAAAATGTAAAAGATTTATCATTTTTATATAATTTTATCTTTGGTGGCTATAAATAATTTTTTAAAAATTTTGAAATATTTCTTTGACATTTATTTTTATCAAACTAATTTATATTTTATCAAATTGACGACTTTACCGTTGAAATGGAGTAACAATGTCTTCAATTGTCTTTATTTGAAATGAGATTCAAAATTTATGATAAAATATATCACAATTAAAAAGTCAGAGACCAAAATAACACAAATTCTATATTACAGAGACCGTTAGTGTAATTTGTGTTGGAAAAATGGTTAATATAGGCATATTTTGGGCCGACTTTGAGCCCAAAATTGAGTGGATCCCAAATGTCTTTTGGGGTGGGTCCGAAAAGGTGAAGTGTTCATTGTTTCGTGGCAAGTCACACGGTGAAGACGGAACATCAAAACCATTTATGAGTGAATGGGAAGTTAACGTCGTTTTTTTGTCTAACATTAATTTTTTAGATAAAATTCATTTGAATTTTTTCAATAAAAATTATTGTGGGAATTTAATTTAATTCTAAATTCAAATTTTGGGTTCCTAAATGGCTTCCTAAAATTTGTAATTGTGGGAATTTAATTTAATTCTAAATTCAAATTTTGGGTTCCTAAATGGCTTCCTAAAATTTGTAATTGTGGGAATTTAATTTAATTCTAAATTCAAATTTTGGGTTCCTAAATGGCTTCCTAAAATTTGTAATTGTGGGAATTTAATTTAATTCTAAATTCAAATTTTGGGTTCCTAAATGGCTTCCTAAAATTTGTAATTGTGGGAATTTAATTTAATTCTAAATTCAAATTTTGGGTTCCTAAATGGCTTCCTAAAATTTGTAATTGTGGGAATTTAATTTAATTCTAAATTCAAATTTTGGGTTCCTAAATGGCTTCCTAAAATTTGTAATTGTGGGAATTTAATTTAATTCTAAATTCAAATTTTGGGTTCCTAAATGGCTTCCTAAAATTTGTAATTGTGGGAATTTAATTTAATTCTAAATTCAAATTTTGGGTTCCTAAATGGCTTCCTAAAATTTGTAATTGTGGGAATTTAATTTAATTCTAAATTCAAATTTTGGGTTCCTAAATGGCTTCCTAAAATTTGTAATTGTGGGAATTTAATTTAATTCTAAATTCAAATTTTGGGTTCCTAAATGGCTTCCTAAAATTTGTAATTGTGGGAATTTAATTTAATTCTAAATTCAAATTTTGGGTTCCTAAATGGCTTCCTAAAATTTGTAATTGTGGGAATTTAATTTAATTCTAAATTCAAATTTTGGGTTCCTAAATGGCTTCCTAAAATTTGTAATTGTGGGAATTTAATTTAATTCTAAATTCAAATTTTGGGTTCCTAAATGGCTTCCTAAAATTTGTAATTGTGGGAATTTAATTTAATTCTAAATTCAAATTTTGGGTTCCTAAATGGCTTCCTAAAATTTGTAATTGTGGGAGCTTTGTTCGGCGATGCCACAAATGCCAGATCCATGCAAACCGTATGAACATCCCACCATCCAAATTGTACAATATGACTTCCCCGTGGCCGTTTTCCGTGTGGGGGATCGATGTAATCGGAGCTGTTACCCCGAAGGGATCGAACGGACATGAGTATATCCTCGTAGCGATAGATTATTTCACAAAGTGGGTCGAGGCCCAATCATACGCGGTGTTGAAGGCGTCGCACGTCGCAAAGTTCATTAGAAACAACATCATCTGTCGCTACGGGGTGCCAAACGAGATTATTTCGGATAATGGATCCCACTTTAAGAAAGAAGTGGTCGACTTGTTGGAAAAGTATAACGTGGCTTTTCATAAGTCATCTACGTACCGGCCGCAAACCAATGGAGCAGTTGAGGCCGCCAACAAGAACATCAAGCACATACTGCGGAAAATGGTGGAGACCTATCGAGATTGGCCAGATAAGTTGCCTTTTGCTCTGTGGGGCTACAGGACTTCAATTAGAACTTCTACCGGAGCGACTCCGTATTCATTGGTTTGCGGAATAGAGGCCGTTCTACCTATCGAAATTGAGGTTCCGTCATTGCGAGTATTGGCTGAGTGTCAAATAGCCAAAGCAGATTGGCAGCAGAGCAGGTTTGAGGAACTCATGCTCTTTGATGAAAGAAGACTGAAAGCACTGTACCATGTTCAAAGTTATTAGCGCAGAATTGCCCGGGCTTTCAACAAGAGAGTCCAGTCCAGGAATCTAAAAGAAGGAGATTTGGTGCTCAAGGACAACCGAGCTCCCATCCACGACCCAAGGGGCAAGTTCAGACCCAATTGGACTGGTCCTTACATCATCAAAGCTATCTGGTCAGGCGGAGCTGTGGTTCTGATGGACCTAG
>NW_021025645.1:2319773-2347836 GCF_004153795.1 Camellia sinensis | reverse complement strand
TGGTTAAGCGGTCCCGAACTGAGGCACGCGGCCGACGGCTTCGAAAAACTGGAAACTGGGCTCCAAACGGGAAAAATGGCCTACGACCACGAAACGTAGCCTATGGCCACTGAGAGATGGTCTACATGACCTCTCCCTGCCTTCGGGAAGAGAAATCAGAGAAAACACGACCTGGTTTACAAACCAAAACATGAACACACCTCAGTATATGCATGGAATGGACCTCAAAACTCAAAGTTAAGCATGGGTATTGAACTACAAGCATGCAAAAAAAACATCATTCAATCATGAGACCCAAAAACAGAGCTAGGGCAGTCCAAAATACGCACAATATCAGTTTAAGGCATGGCCAAAAAGTGCTAACATGAAGGGTCAACAAAGCATGCGAAGTAAGCTAGTGAACCATGATTTGCACTACACGTATATGAAGCTCATGAGGGCTCACCAAGCCAACCAAAAACAGAAATATGTCATGCCAAAATATGCCCAAATAACTACTGAAACTCAGTCAACACATGCAAGAATGAAGTGCTCCTTTGAAAGGCCATGCAAGAGGTTATTCTATACATGTACGATGGACACACAAAATGGCATAACCACCACTGGACAGAGGTTATAAGGGTCCTAAAACCCACCAAAAAGGTCCTGAAATTAGTCTAGGAAGCGTGCAAATAAAAGCCCCTTTGAAAGGCCTTGAATGGGATTGCTCTACACATGCATAATAGACACTTTATATGGAAAAAAGGGCTCTGGACAGAGTTCATGTAGACCTTAGGACTTGCCAAATACGGCCTGGAACATGGCTTTGAAACATGCAAATAGGGGCTCCATTGTAAGGCCAACAAAACTAGTAAAGAGAACAAGGGGTGAGAGGGTCACCCCTCTCTGATTTTGAAGCTCAAAGACACATGTTAGACATTGAAAATCCATTGGATTTCAGTGGCCAAAAGGCCAAACCAAGGCCAACACAAATGCTCTAATGCATAGCCCTAAACACAAGGAAATGAAGCATGCAAAGGGGAAGATGACCCCAAATAGAAAAATGACCTTGAAAAAACTTGAAGAGAAGTTCAAAAAAAGATTTTTTTCAGTTTATGTCGAAGTCCAAAAATGCTTGCAAGTAAGGCTAAGATATGAAGTAAAATAAGTCTTAAAAGAGGGATGGAGCATACAAGGGGGTAGATGACCTCTAATACAAAAATGTCCTGAAACAAACTTCAAGAAGGACTCAAAATACGACTCTTTTCAGTTTATGTCAAAGCTCGAAAATGCTTACAAGTATAGCTAAAAGATGGATCAAAATAATGCTCAAAAAGGGAAAAAATGGTTACCCTTGAAGACTAGTAGAAACCAGCAGCCTCTGGACCCAAAAACCCAACCTTGAAACTCTGAAAATACCCTCCAAGGACCTTAGGTTGATGATGGAAGTGTTAGGCTATGAGAGGTAGTGCAAAGGGGCCAAGAACCAAGCAATTTAGAGCTCAAAAGAGAGAGATATAAAGAGAGATATATTGTTTAGCCCTAGCAATTTTCTATCTGGCCTTTCCCTTTTATGCATATATTTTGGTTTTAATCTCCTATTTTGTAGACGGTCAGAAGGATAGCCAAGATACGCCGTCGTCAGCACGACCCCATCGAACGAATTGGCCGTTTACAATCCGAAGTTGAGGGACAAAGGAGCCGGGCCAAGTTTGAAGCGGCAAGGGCGAAGATGGAAGCTGCAAGGGCTAAGGCCGAGATAGAGAGAGCAAGAAATACAGACCAGCTCAGATTGGCTGCCGAGCAAAAAGCGAATGCGAGCGAAGCTGCGCTCAAGTTAGCCTAAGAGGCGATCGCCAAACTTGAGGCGGACTTGGCAGAATCGAAGGCGGCGAAGGAAGTAGCCAACTCTGAGGCTTTGAAGGCGTATGAGGCTGGGCAAAGCGCTGCCCTCGCTAATTATGTGGAAGAAGTCCCCAAATTCAAGAATCGGGGATTCAAACACGGCTGGCTCAAAGCCCTTGCTGCTGCTAATGTGACATTGGCTATACCGATCCCATACGAGCAAAGGGATATTGAGCCGCTGGAGTCTGACTCCAAGGATTGATTAGGGCGACAGTAGTTATTTTTGTTTAAAGATTTTGAATGTAATGTTACAGCTTTTTGTTTAGTAGTTTTTATGTATGGCTATAGTTTTTAAGTTTTTGCTAGGCATTTGCCTGCAAACTTGTAGTTTTTTACCTAGTAGTTTTCACATGTAAAATGGATGCAGTCTGTGCCCAATTTACTAATGAAAATTTCCCTTGTACTTTGCTATTACTTGTGCTTAATTTTTCTATTGATGCATAGTATTGCTTTTTTCTTCTTTGGATAAAACATTCGTGTACACTTGACGATTAGATAATTAGGCAATTCAGTAATTTACCATCGTAGAATAGCCGATCAGATTAATAAACCTGCCCTTGCCCCAGCCAGTATGAACTCCAAAGGCCGAATACCATGAGTTCATGGAGTGGTTGTGGCCAGATCGATTGGCTCTATATCCGGCCGTCAGTAATTAATGAAACCGCCTCGGGGGCGCTGCATGTGCTAAGGATAAATGGAGTGGGTTCTTCGCGCCCATAATTCCACTTATTGTGTTTATACTCGATTGAAACCAGTTTGTTGCAGAAGGTCAGATTAACGCAGATGTCAAGTAGACTATTCTCCAACAGCAGAGGAGAAGGGCGAACATTGGTTGAGCTAGACATTGAAATGAATCGCAGCAGCGAGCCCATACGCACGGGAGGTAGGACGTCCCAGGAACGGGAAAAACGTCAGCCCCCAAGTCGTCAAAGCAAATCACCCCGAAAAGAAAAACAGCATCGGGGAAGCTCCCCGCGAGCGCGACTGAGAAATGAGCCCGACGCGACGTCGCGACCGTTGAGTTTTGCAGTTTTTATGGGGAATAAACCAATGACGGAGGCAGACTCCATTGTTAAGGACCCAGGTGTAGTAGTCGAGTTCGGTCGATAGATTTTTTCACCAGAAGTCCTGCAGTCGATGGTTGGTCGACAGGATTTCGAAGTATATGGGCCGGTAAAAGGGCTGTATACCGCTTATGAAGTCGGCATGCGCCTGCGCACCGCCTGATGAGAAATAGAGAAGAAAGACGAACGAATTCGAAGTTTGAAGGCTCGCGCGGAGAAGGCCGAGTGTGAGCTCAGGGAGCTCAAGAAGGCTCAGACCACCGAGCCGCGTGCGGTAGGTCAATCTAACCCGGTCGTGGAGTAGAGAGTGACCCAACGACTGTTAAGTCACGCAATTGCCGATCGAGATACGGCAAGCATGTTTGCTGTAGAAAATGCAAGGACGATGGGTTATGAAAAAGGCTTCCATGACGGCCGGAAAGTAGGGATAAACAAGACCAAAGAGAAACTCGCGGAGGAGGTCTGCCGATACGAGAACCGGGGCTTCAGGCATGGGTGGATTAAGGCTCTCCAAGCCTCAGAGGCACTCCAAGGAGCAGGGGTTGAGTCGGCGTCGCCATTATATCAACGTCAACACTTTCCTTTTGACGCCTTCGAAATTGAGAAGAGCGATGACGAGGGCAATGCCAAATAGAATCGAATATATATTGTAAACGCTCCAACACAAATTGGGCGTCAGCTATGTATCTATTGGCTAATTTAATAAAATATTTTATTTTAAATGTTTGTGTTTCATTTTGAATGTTTAAGTGCTTAATTAGGCATCTCATTTCGAATGTTTGCATGTTTTAATTTGTTTATGCGGTTGCGCCGACCCAACATAATTAAGCATTTCATTTTGAATGTTTGTATGCTTTAATGTGCAAACGGTTTTTGCCAGCTCAACTTAACGAAGCATTCCACTTTGAATATTGTATGCTTTAACCTTTGTCGTGAAGGGCGCTCCGAATCCGGAGTCTTATTCGGCTCAAACGTGTTATGCACGGCTGGGGCTCCGAATTCGGAGGCTTTTTGTCGGCCAACCGTGATATCTACAATGGGCACTCCGAATTCGGAGTCTTATTCGGCCCATAAGTGTTATGCATGGCTGGGGCTTGTAATCCGAAGACGGCTTGGCCAATCGTGATATCTACAAAGGGCGCTCCAAATTCGGAGACTTAATCGGCCTAAAGCTGTCATGCACCGATGGGGCTCCGAATCCGGAGACTTGTATTGGCCAATCGTGATATCCACGAAGGGCACTCCGAATCCGGAGGCTTAATTAGTCCAAAGGTGTCATGCACCGATGGGGCTCAGAATCCGGAGGCTTAATCGGCCCAAAGGTGTCATGCACCGATGGAGCTCCGAATCCGGAGGCTTAATCGGCCCAAAGGTGTCATGCACCGATGATGCTCCGAATCCGAAGACTTAATCGGCCCAAAGGTGTCATGCACCGATGGAGCTCCGAATCCAGAGACTTAATCGGCCCAAAGGTGTCATGTACTGATGGGGCTCCGAATCCGGAGACTTGTATTTTCCAATCGTGATATCCACGAAGGGCACTCTGAATCTGGAGGCTTAATCGGCCCAAAGGTGTCATGCACCAATGGGGCTCCAAATCTGAAGACTTGTACTGGCCAATCGTGATATCCATGAAAGGCGCTCTGAATCTGGAGGCTTAATCGGCCCAAATGTGTCATGCACCGATGGTGCTCCGAATCTGGAGACTTAATCAGCCCAAAGGTGTCATGCACTGATGGGGCTCCGAATCCGAAGACTTAATCGGCCCGAAGGTGTCATGCACCGATGGGGCTCCGAATCCGGAGACTTGTATTGGCCAATCATGATATCCACGAAGGGCGCTCCGAATCCGGAGGCTTAATCGGCCTAAAGGTGTCATGCACCGATAGGGCTCTGAATCTGGAGACTTAATCGGCCCAAAGGTGTCATGCACCGATAGGGTTATGAATCCAGAGACTTGTATTGGCCAATCATGATATCCACGAAAGGCGCTCCGAATCCAGAGGCTTAATTGGCCCAAAGGTGTCATGCATCGATGGGGCTCCGAATCCGGAGACTTAATTGGCCCAAAGGTGTCATGCACCGATGGGGCTCCGAATCTGGAGACTTGTATTGGCCAATCATGATATCCACAACGGGCGCTCTGAATCCGGAGCCTTAATTAGCCCAAAGGTGTCATGCACCGATGGGGCTCCAAATCTGGAGATTTAATCGGCCCAAAGGTGTCATCCACCGATGGGGCTCCGAATCCGGAGACTTGTATTGGCCAATCATGATATCCACGAAGGGCGCTCCGAATCCAGTGACTTAATCTGCCCAAAGGTGTCATGCACTGATAGGGCTCCAAATCTGGATACTTGTGTTGGCCAATCGTGATATCCACGAAGGGCGCTCCAAATTCGGAGGCTTAATCGGTCCAAAGGTGTCATGCACCGATGAGGCTCTGAATCTGGAGACTTTTGACCTAAATTGCGCGATGAGGAAATGGGAAACTTTGCATTGCAAAAGTGAAATATGTACAAGTATCAAGCCCCACAAGTCGGGTCAATGATAGAGTTTACGTAAATACGTTGAATTCTAAGGCCGTGGCAGACTCCTCCTAGACATGTCTTTGTACCGATATGCCCTTACTCCTGCGACTGAATCAATCTGATAAGGGCCGTCCCAGTTAGGTCCTAATTTTCCATCGGCCAGATTCTTGGCAGCTGGAAGCACTCTCTTCAAGACCAAATCTCCTGGTGTGTAGCGGCACAATTGAACACGCTGATGATATGACTTAGCCAGCTGCTGCTGGTACCGTGCCATGGATGCAAGGGCGCGGTCTCTCCGTTCTTCAATCAGAATCAAGTCCAAAGCCAACATCATGTCGTTTCGGCCCAAGTCAAAAACTGTTGATTTCAAAGTTGGGAAATTGATCTCCAAGGGGATGATTGCCTGTGTTTCGAAGCACATAGCGAACGGCGTTTCCCCGGTGGACCGTCTCGGTGTGGTGCCATGAGCCCATAATACACTCGGCAGTTCTTCAACCTATCGGCCTTTCGCCTTCTCCAGCCTCTTTTTTATGCCGTCTAAAATGGTTTTATTGGAGGCTTCAGCTTGACCATTACTCTATGGATAAGTCGGGGTGGAGAAGTAGGGCCGAATACCATACTTGTTGTAAAGTTCCCAGTAGACTTCGCAATCAAACTGGGTGCCATTATCTGATATAAGTGCTCTAGGAATGCCAATGCAGAATCGTGTTATGATATTTCTCCAAAAAAAATGCTTTATGTCGGTATCTCGGATGTGCGTTAGTGCCTCCGCTTCTACCCATTTTGTGAAATAATCAGTCGCGACGATCAAAAATCGCTTGTTACCCGGAGCACGAGGCAGCGGTCCGACGATGTCAAGTCTCCATTGAGCGAATGGCCAAGGGCTGGTTATGGAGCTTAACTCTTCAGCAGGCAAATGAGTCAAAGGAAAGAACTTCTAGCACTATTCACACTTTTTCACTTAGCATTCGACATTGGCTCTCATTGTCGGCCAGTAATACCCTTGTGTCACGGCTCAATGAGCCAAAGAGCGCCCACCAGAATGTGTGCCATAACTGCCTTCATGTATTTCAGTTAAAAGCTCTTCGACTTTGTCCTGATGCACGCATTCCAGATATGGACCAGAAAGGGATCTTTTATAAAGCTTTCCTTGTGGATCCAAGTAGTATCGTAGGGCTTTGTTTCGTAACTTGTGCGCTTCTTTCTTGTCCGCTGGGAGATATTCGGAAGACAGGAATGCAGCAATAGGGTCCATCCAACTCGGTCCTGACTCTATGACGTTGACCTGGACTTTCTCCGAAAGGCCAATGCTCGGCTCCGAGATGAAACCTCCTTCGATGGTCCGTTTAATCTCTGAGTTAATGGCGGAGGCTAGGCATGCCAGGGCATCTGCATGTGTGTTCTGATCACGTGTTATTTGATTCAATTCATGATGGTCAAATTTTGTTAGCAAGGAGTTTGCCATTTTCATCTAAGCCGCCATACGGTCATTTTTGGTCGCATACTCCCCCTTTAGTTGATTGATAACCAGTTTTGAATCGCAAAATACAAGCAGACGCCGAGCACCCAGAAGATGTGCATTCCGCAAACCGGTTAGAAGGGCTTCGCATTTGGCCTAGTTATTTGATGCTTCGAAGCCGAGTTTGACGGCCTGCTCAATTATTGCGCTGTCGGGGGCCATGATTACTACTCCGGCTCCACTGCCTCGTTGATTGGATGACCCGTCGCAATACAGCTACCAAATGTCCCCCACATAAATTCTCTAATTCAGCTTGGGTTGAGTTTGGTCGGTCTTGAAGTTGGCAACACCCCCCGTGAATTCGGCTACAAAATCAGCAAGCACTTGCCCCTTGATTGTGGTTCTAGGCAAAAATTGAATATCATACTGGCCGAGTTCGAGGGCCCATTTCGAAACGCGCCCTGATGCTTCTGTACTACGTAGTACTGATTGAAGGGGGTAATCTGTTAATACCCCAATGCTATGCCCCTGGAAGTAGTGCATCAAATTTCTTGCCGCCATGACTAGGGCTAGGATGAGTTTTTCCAGTGGAAGGTAGCGGGTTTCGGCGTCAACCATTGCCTTGCTCACATAATACACTGGTCGCTACTCTCCAAGCTCTTCCTTCAACAATACGGCGCTGACAGCCCGGTTGGAGATGGCCAGATATAAAATGAGTGGGTCGCCTGCCGATTGCGTCATGAAAAGTGGTACAGATCGGAGATAAGCCTTCAGACCGTTAAAAGCGGCTTCGCACTCGGAGGTCCATTCAAAAGCTTTGGCCTACCGTAGTGTTTTAAAGAATTGTCGGCAGCGGCCTGTGGAATGACTGATGAACCTGTTGAGTGTGGTGGCCATCCCCATCAACTTCTGAACCTCCTTGACCGATCGAGGGGAGCCGAGTTCCAGGATTACGGTGATTTGCCTCGGATTGTCTTCGATTCCTCGGTGGTTGACAATGTAACCCAAGAATTTGCTAGAGCCAATCCCAAAGGCACATTTGGAAGCGTTCAGCTTCATTCTATATTTGCGTAGAATGCCGAATGTCTCTTCCAAATCGGCTAGATGAGTTTGTTCTTCTTTGGACTTTCCCACCATATCGTCAATGTAAACTTCCATAGTGTCGCCAAGTTGCTCCTTGAACATGGTAGTGACTAACCTTTGGTAAGTTTCCCCCGCATTCTTCAGCTCAAAAGGCATAACCTTATAGCAATAGGTTCCTCTTGGGGTAAGGAATGTAGTTTTGTCTTGGTCCTCCGGATGCATGGCAATTTGATGGTAGCCTCTGTAGGCATCAAGGAAGCTCATACGCTGATGACATGTCGTAGCATCTACAAGTTGGTCTATTCTGGGTAGGGGAAAACAATCCTTGGGGCAAGCTTTGTTTAGGTCGGTGAAATCAATGCAGACACGCCAAGTCCCATTCTTTCTCTTCACAACCACAGTATTCGAGAGCCATGTGGGGTAGGTCACTTCCCTGATAGCTCCGGCGTCAAGCAACCGGTCAACCTCTTCAACAACGGCGGCGGTGGGCTCTGTAGCTGACCGTCAGCTTTTTTGAAAAATCGGCTTGCATTTAGGGTCAACATTTAAATGGTGTTGCAAAACTGACGGATCTACACCTGGTATCTCATATGGAGTCCACGCAAATACATCAAGGTTGCCGACCAAGAAGGAAATTAGTCGTTGCCTGTCAGCTTGATTGAAGGAGGCGCCGACCATGAAGAACCTGTCTGGGTTGCCGTCAATCTCAACTCAATCTAGGGCTTCCGTGGCCTTTTCACTTGGGAGCCGCCTAACATTGTCGAGACTCTCTCGATCCGGCACCTCAATAGAATTCACTTGCAACTCTTTTGGCATCTTTCCAGCAAGGAGATAGCATGCTTGTGCCGATTTCTGGGAGCCACAGATTTGCTCAATGCCGCGTTCTGTCGAGAAGCGTAGCAGCTGATGATAGGTGCTTGGCACGGCCAGCATAGTATCCAACTAAGTTCGCCCCATGATAAGATTATACGGCGATGGCAGCTTGACGACTAAGAATTTCATATCCACTGTTTGGGAGCCCGCTCGAACGGGTAGTGTGATCTTCCCCAACGGCTATTATGGATTCGCATTGAAGCCAAATAATAGGTGAGGAGCTGGAGAAAGATCCGATTCAGAGAAGCCGAGTTTGGTGAATGTCTTGAAATACATAACTTCCGATGTCCTCCCCGGGTCAATGAGTACGCACTCAACGGTGAATCAATTTACGCGTAACTCGATTACCAAGGGATCGATGTGTGGAAGTGTCACTCCGGCCAAATTTGAATCATCGAAAGCAATGCTCGCAGCTTCATGGGGCCGTTTATCTGGAGTGAGTTGATTTTAAGGGTCGGGATTCGACTGAATCGTATGCATCGTGGATGACATTGGCAGGCTATAAATCATATGGATCACGCCGAGTGGAGGTGAATCCTGTCGTAAGGCTATTGCTTTGGTTGGGTTGCCTTTTCCGACGTACTGTTGTAGCCAACCATCTTGTACCAATACCTCCAGGTGATCATTCAATGCATAACAGCTCCCAGTATCATGGCTGTGATCCTTGTGATACTCGCACTGCCTATCCCGTCTTCTCGTTTCGGGAGGTCCCACCATTTTTGACGGTCATTTGAAGAACAGAAGGTGTTGGACTTTGGACATAACCGTGCTGATTGGCTCTGACAACTCCGTGTATTTCTTGTCTACGCGCCTTGTACTCCTGCCATCGACTTGCAGTTATTCATTTGCTCGATGGGGGCATTGGTCGCTTGATCGGCGAGAATCCCGTTTCTTATCTCATTTAGCTCGATGCCATGGTTCGGGGCTCTGAGGTGGTATAGAATTTAACGGTTGAGCAATTTCAGAAGGGTCCAGCTTGTTGGACACATTTCCAGCTTTAACCCGCAAGGCGTCATCTTTCACTTTGTAGTATTCCTCAACTTTCTTCATCAATACCCAAACGGTTTTATGGGGTCTTCTAGTCAAGGAGTTACGGAGAGCACTGTTAGGATGTAAACCCATTTTAAAGGCGGTGATGGCCATGGAGTCGTTGCAAGCGTCATCAACAAGATTAAAGCACTCCCAATAGCGCGCCGAATACGCTCTTAGTGTTTCTCCTGGCTCGATCTGCATTGCCGAGAGAGAGTCGGCTTGTTTCGGCTGGACCTCGTTGGTGATGAATCTTGCCCTGAAGGATTTTTGTAATTGATGGAAACTCTTAATCGACACCGGCTCCAACTTATAATACCATCTAAGTGACGGATATGATCCGTGGGATCCGATTTCCCATCGTATAAGGTGAACGACGGGGCTTTGAACTTCTTGGATAAAACTGCCTTTGCGATCCGTCGCACAAAGGGATCGTGCTGGTCCTCTTCACCTAAACCATTCCGTCTTCGCTTACGCCTTATACGTGGACTCTCTTCAGAAGAACTGGTAGTTTCGGGTCGTCCCTTCTTCTTGGGCTCCGGGGATAATGAGTCGGAGTCACTGTCAGTGTCTTGTTGTTGGGCTCGAGGTTGTCGACCACCTGCCCTCAGAGGTCGTTCTGGATCTTGGCATACAGCTTGTTTGGACTTCGCCACTTCTAAGGCCAAATCCTGACAGAGATGTTTGTTCTCAGCGATCATGTTCTCCAACCTCTGTTCATTTTGCTTTTCTTGTTCCATGATCGCTTGCATTGTCTCATGCGCTGAAGTTGAGCGTAAGTCGAAGTTCAAGGAGTGTCTTGCAGCGATGGTCTCCGGTCCAAGCATGTTTGTTGGAGTGAGGTCATCTCTGTGTGTGGTTTCATCAGTGGCTATCGGAGGATCTTATGTTACGTCCACCATGGATGTAGTTGAGTATTCCCATAAACAGTGACAATTGTAGGGAAGGTGGTTTGGAAATACTCTTTTGATCCACTGGGGCGCTCGAGATCCTCAGCTAACAGCCTGAAAATGAATAAATGCTCCAGTCGGGGGTGCCGAAATTAGCACTCCGACGGACAAGTTAGTCTCCACTCTCTAGATTAGTTATATTTTAAGTTAAGCGTACTGATTCTCACATACCTCTTTCTGGCTGACGTTCTTCTATTTATATCTTTTCTTTCCTAGGCCTCGGGGCTGGGCCCACTTTTGATTTACCATATAACTATTTATTCGGCTCCTTTTGCTGCAAATCGCTTTCCATTCAGCCCCCTACACAACCGGCTATTTGGCCAAATAGGGCCGAATGCGATGTATATGTTTCGACTCTCCTGGTCCAATTATTCGGCCTGTTTACGTCTTCCATTATTCGGCCCCCACAGCTCTCTTTGTCTATTTCTCGCTCATCTTTTGTTTCTCTTTTCTTTGTCTCTCTCTCTCTCTCTCATTCATCGCTCTTCTCTCTCTTTCTCTTTCTCTCTTTGTCTACCTATCTGTTTGTCTGTCTGTCTGTCTCTCTCCCCCAGCGTGTTCGCGTTTCTCACTTTCTCTCTCCCCTCTTCTCTATTTACCGAGCTCCCTCTCGATTTATCGATCCACTACAAGAAAATGCACTTTTAGTGACCACTTTGTCTCTCTCTCTCGCTCATCACTCTGTCTTTGTCTCTCTCTATCTCTCTTCTCTATCTGTCTCTCACTCATCTCTCTCTCTCACCACCCATCTCCTCTACTACCTTCACCATTACTGCAAATGTCATTCCACTACCACCATTGTTACCACTGTTGCCACTCCACCTCTACAACTACCATTACTACCACCATCGCCACTACTCCACTACCACCACCACCACTACGGTCATTACTACTACCATTACCTCTCTTCCACCACTACCCCTCCATCATCTCTACCACTACCACAACTTCACCACTAATCTCCTTCGTCATCGCCATCGCCATCGCCATCGCCATCGCCATCACCACCACTATCACCTCTTATCCACCACCTTCACCACAATTGTCACTCCCTCTCTTTTACCACAAAAAAATTAATTCCTGATTTATAGTAACCAAAAAAAAATGGGCCGCAAAAAAAAATTTCATTAACCACAAAAAACTAACTTTATTTTAATTGAAAATATTTTTCATTAAAATATTACCTCTACTTCTACCAAATAAAAAATAATAATAATTTTTTTTTCATTAAAATAAAAATAAAACAAATACATTTTCAATGAAAAATGAAAAAAAAAATTCATTAACCAAAAAAAAAAATCAAAAATCAAAAAAATAAATAAATTCACTAACTAAAAAAAATATATTTTAACAAAAAAAAAATGAACTTTTAGTTTCACTGCAATTTCTATCCGAATTCCCCAACTTCTTCCCCCATTTTGTTTCTCACGATCTCAAATCCCAAATCCCTAACCTAACACTCCCTCTCACTCTCCTCTCTCTTTATCTCTTCTACCTACATTGTCGCCTCTAGTGCCACCACCAGCAACCACCACTGCCGCCACCACACCTCCTCCCTCACCGCCCTCTCTCTCTTTTCCTATTCTCTTCACCGATCTTCATCAGTCATCTACTTCGTCTTCTCCACTCTCGTTGTCAGTTCCAAAACCCTAACCCTACCTTTGATCTTCTCTAATCCCTCCACAAGCCATATGTTCAAATCTAGACCCTACACTCCCCTCAACTGTTTCAGAACCTTTGTCTACAAACGACTATCGACATTGGCGTTGCTATTTATATTCTTCACTCTTTGTACACTTCGCTTTACATCTGTTCTTACAACGATTCAAAAAACGGTAATGCTTATTAGTTCCATTTGTTTGTGAGTTGCCTTTGTCTTCTCTTTCATTTGTTATTTTCCCTAATATTGAAGTTTTTGGAATTTCAGTCACCCATCTCCCTCGGTGCTAATTCTTGCTCTTCGTACAGTTGGTAACATTGTCACTAGAGATGACATGCAAACTCAGGTACTAGGCAATTGGAAACATGTTTATTTCTTGTGTTTTCTCATATATAACCTTTCCACTCGAATATCTTACATACTTTCTCTTTATGTTTATTTTACAAATACGATTTTTGAAATGGGTTTTTCATTCTTGGTTTGAATGAAGTCATGTGGATCAGTCAATTGGATGGTTACCATGTGATGCTTTTTTTTCATTAGAGTAATGGGTAATTCTTTGATTTAGGGGGATAGAACAAGTTAGTGCATTTCAGAGATGGAAAATGGCCAGAGCTAGGATTTAAGGTGATACACGTTGCTGAAATTTCATAAAATTTATTGTTGGTATTTATGAACCCAATTTTATATGGATGTTTGATGTTCAGAAAAAAGGTTTGCCAGGTTGAGAACGGTGAATTTGGTGATTTGGAATTTTTTATTTTTTTTTAAATACAACCTTCACAATATCTTTACAAATTCAATGAACAGTAAAATTTGACTCCGTTCAATTTGGATGATGACACCAAATAGTTTCAAACTCGCACCTCACCTGCACACATATATGTATATATTGTCAAATTGTCAGTTAATGTAGAATGAAACATCAAACGCTTTGTCCCCCATAGGCAAAGCCTTATTCATATCAATTACAATAGGTCTACTATGGCAAAAGCTGCAAAATGTTTTGGATGACAAATGGATTCTTAGTAAATTATAGTTTGATTGTGGCAAGTGAGATTTTGTAAATCTTTTTCCTTGATATTTGGTTGATAATTACAATATTGATGAGGACTCCGATAATTAATTGTATGGACCGTCTAATATGGTTAATTGTAACCATGTCTTTTTTTTTTAGTGATATGAAGTTTGAGAATGCTTCATCAATTTAATTTCATTGTTGTAGCCTATGTTTTTCCTTATATGCTTATTGCTTACATTACATTCATTATTTCTTGCATTTCGTAAACACCAATAAAAACTTCTTCTTCTTCTTCTTCTTCTTCTTCTTCTTCTTCTTCTTCTTAAAGTGAAACACCAATATTGGTTATTTTCTTGAATATTGTTCCATGCTTTAGTCTGTCTGTGCAATATGCCTCATTAAAATCCAGTTATTTTTCACCCTTAAAGTGATCTTCTTTGTTTTGGGTCTAGTCCAATGAAGACTTGCCTAATACCGAAATTTAATGTTCAAGTTCTAAATACTTCTTTATTTTTTTGGGTATGCAAATACTTATTTGAGTTTTGCACAAAGCTAATGGGATTTTGTTGCTATTCTTCCACCAGTGTATTATCAACGATCAAACACTACCATGTCTTATGAACCTGTTGTCAAGTAATTATAAGAAGAGTATCAAGAAGGAAGCTTGTTGGACAATTTCAAACATTACTGCTGGAAACAAGCCGCAGATTTAGGTAATTGGCAAAACTAAGCCTCATTTTTACATGTGGTTTTAAGTGTCATATTGTTGGCTCATATTTTTGGGTTTCTTAGGTTTGTCTTACTGGCTGTGATTGAGTCCAATGTTCTTCCAGCTCCATACGCCTAGTTTTTATTTGGATTTCTCCAACCCATTTCCTAATTGGGGCTTTTTCATATACCCAATTCCCCATTATTATTATTATTATTATTATTATTATTATTATTATTATTCTAAAAGGAGTTTCTTCTATACAGTTGTCAAGTACACCCCATATTAGATTAGGAAAATGGAAGATTCAATTCGAATACGAAAAGCATCCGAATCTGTAGAGCTAATTAAATTGGTAAGGCCCATTTTAGGTTTCAGCGAATCTGTGTACCATGTTTTGGAATTTTTTTGATAAGTTTAATTGGATTGATAAAATATAGTGTAATAAGGAATTTTTTGTTTTGTGTATTTAAGTGATGGGCACACACTTCCTATAAGTATTTGAAGCATGTTTGGTTCTAATTTTTAAAAATAAGACACATTTCAGCGGCATATCCAATATGTATCAAACATAACACAATCCTTTCTTAATGTGATTCTTATCTGACACTTTCTCGGAAGAATATGTGATTCTTACCCTAGGCTTGCAGATCAAAAAAATTGTTAGCCTATGTTATTTGATACAAATGGTTATGCATTGTGAAGTGATCTTTTCATGTACAAAATATTTTCAGAACTTGTTTTAGTTAATGGCTAACAAATTAGCATAGTTTATTTAGGCATTTGGCTGTGTTGGTTATTTTAAAATTTTTAAGAACAAATATGAAACAGGCTTCCATTTATTTTCTTTTATCATAACAAAAGAACATGTTGATACATATGGCGTGTTGTGCTTGGATTGAGAAGGAAAAAAAAAACCTGATTTGGGAGAGACTTATGGAAGAAGACGGGACTCGAATCAGGTTCTCGGTTTGAGATTTAGAGACGAATTTCACTCTAGACAAACTAGTTCCTTAAGACACTTAAAATTCGAGGTGTTAACGCCCCAAAATCACCAAATGGCGTCGGAGTAGCATGAAACTTGGTACACACGACCGCCTAGGCATGGTAGACTTGTGGGAGAAGATGGGACTCGAATTAGGTTCCCGGTTTGAGAGTTAGAGCCGGATTTCACTCTAGGCAAACTAGTCTCTTAAGAAACTTAGAATTCGAGGTGTTGATGCCCCAAAATCACCAAACGACATCGGATTAACATGAAACTTGGCACACACTACTGCCTAGGCATGAGAGACTTGTGGGAGAAGACAGGGCTCGAATCGAGTTCCCAGTGTGGGAGTTAGAGCCGGATTTCACTCTAGACAAACTAGATTCTTAATAAATTTAAAATCTAAGGTGTTAACGGCCCAAAACCACCAAATGGCGTCGGAATAGCACGAAACTTAGCACACACGATCACCTAGGCACGATAGACTTGTGGGAGAAGACAGGACTCAAATCAGGTTCTTGGTTTGGGAGTTAGAGCCGAATTTCACTCCAGGCAAACTAGTTTCTTAAGAAACTTAGAATTCGAGATGTTGACGCCCCAAAATCACCAAACGGCGTCAGATTAGCATGAAAGTTTGCACACACGACCGCTTAGGCACAAGAGACTTGTGGGAGAAGACGGGGCTTGAATCGGGTTCCTAGTTCGGGAGTTAGAGCCGGATTTCACTCTAGACAAACTAGTTTCTTAAGAAATTTAAAATGTGTGGTGTTAACGCCCCAAAATCACCAAATGACATCGGAGTAGCGTGGAACTTGGCACACACGACCACCTAGGCACGATAGATTTGTGGGAGAAGACGGGACTCGAATCAGGTTCCCGATTTGGGAGTTAGAGCCGGATTTCACTTTAAGCAAACTATTTTTTTAAGAAACTTAGAATTCAAGGTGTTGACGCCCCAAAATCACCAAACGGCGTTGGATTAGCACGAAACTTGGTACAACCATCTAGGCATGAGAGACTTGTGAGAGAAGACAGGACTCGAATCGGGTTCCCAATTTGGGAGTTAGAGTCTGATTTTACTCTAAACAAACTAGTTTCTTAAGAAACTTAGAATTTGAGGTGTTAACGCCCCAAAATCACCAAAGGGCGTCGGAGTAGCATGAAATTTGGCACACACGACCGCCTAGGAATGAGAGACTTATGGGAGAAGACGGGACTCGAATCGGGTTCCCGGTTTGGGAGTTAGAGCCGGATTTCACTCTAGACAAACTAGTTTCTTAAGAAACTTAGAATTCGAGGTGTTAACATACCAAAATCACCAAACAGCGTCAGATTAGCATGAAACTTGGCACACACGACCGCCTAGGCACAAGAGACTTGTGGAAGAAGACGGGACTCGGTTTGGGAGTTAGAGCCGGATTTCATTCTAGACAAACTAATTTCTTAAAAAACTTAGATTTCATGGTGTTAACGCCCCAAAGTCACCAAACGGTGTCAGAGTGACATGAAACTTGGCACACATGACTGCCTAGGCATGAGAGACTTGTGGAAGAAGATGCGACTCGAATTGGGTTCCTAGTGTGGGAGTTAGAGCCGAATTTCACTCTAGGCAAACTAGTTCCTTAAGAAACTTAGAATTCGAGGTGTTCAAGTCCCAAAATCACCAAATGGCGTCGGATTAACACAGAACTTGGCACACACGACCGCCTAGGCATGAGAGACTTGTGGGAGAAGATGGGACTCAAATCAAGTTTCCGGTTTGGAGGTTAGAGCCGGATTTCACGCTAGGCAAAATAGTTCCCTAAGAAACTTAGAATTCGAGGTGTTGACACCCCAAAATCACCAAACGGTGTTGGATTAGCACGAAACTTGGCACACACGACTGCCTAGGCACGAGAGACTTGTGGGAGAGGACGAGACTCGAATCACGTTCTCGGTTTGGGAGTTAGAGTCGGATTTCAGTTTAGGCAAAATTATTTACGTAATTATCTTTATAATTGTATAGTAGTTAAATTTTTCTATTTTTTTGTAATTAACATATTAACACATAATTATATTGTCACTAATTATTTTTATTTTTTGTTTTTAGACATTTCCTGAGTAGGAGTTTACTTCTTGTGGAATGCATGCCAATGAAAAAGGCGACTAACTTTTGTTTTTGTTATCCACGGAGAATGATGAGGAAAACTTTTAATTTTGGTTTATGTTATTTTGAATTATAAATAATTTTATGTATTTAAACATTATATATGTATTATGGAACACTATGTAGTGGGGTAATTTTGTTGATGTGTAGTTATGGATGCAAGAAAGTTTTTATTATGGAGAAATTGTTATTTCTATACAGGAATTTTTATATTATTATGCAATTATCGGTTTCTTTTTCAATTATTTTTCATTTAATACAAGTAATTTTAATATTTTTAATAATTATATTGCATTTTTTTTTGGGTTTTTGCAATGGTGTATTTTAGTTTTTTTTTTTTTTTGCTATGGAACCACACCATCGCAAAAAGAAAAAAAAATACACAATTCGCGACAGCATTACTTGCCGTCTCAAATAAGACTTTTAGTGACGGTAAAACAGTGTTGTTGCAAAATTTCTCACTTTTTTACATATTATTGGCGACAGTAAAGTGCCGTCGTAAAAAGTAACAATTGTCGTCGCAAAAAAAAAGGCGACGGCATGATGCTGTCGTTAAAAAGTTTTTGCAACGCCCTCTATTGTGACTCCCCTTTTGCCGTTGCTAAAAGTTATTTGCCATCGCTAAAAGTTTTTTAAGACGGCCTTAGGAGTGTTAGCGACGGCATTTTGCCATCGCAAAAACATGAATATTTTGTAGTGCTATAAGCTAATAAAATAATTAGTGGCAAAGTACAGAAGGATGGAAAAGGACGGAGAAAGTTAGAGAGAAACTTTCTTCTTGAGAGCTAAAAGAGAAAGTAGGAGAAAAGAAAAAGAAATATGAAGAAAATTAAAGGGAATTTAAATTCATCATTTTGGACTTGAGAATTGAACACTTAGATGATTTAGTGCTTAAGTTAAACTAATATCGTTAAGTTACAATTACTATGAAAATAAAAATAATAAAAAATAAATAAAAATAAATTCATAGAGGCAAAACAAGGTTAGTTTGAGTTACATTTGGTCACTTAAGCTAATGGAACAGTTAGATGCTAATTTGTTCCTAGAACAAAATAGAGAAGGATGAAAAAGGACGGAGAAAATTATAAAGAAACATTCTTCTTGAGAACTACACGAGAAACCCATTACATATCCAAACACTATTAATTAACAAAACCCATTACAATATATATATATATATATATTAGTTAGTCATAACCCAATCATTTCAACCACCAAAAAAATGGTTTGTTTTACCCACCAACCATTTACAAGATTAAAGAAAGTTTGCCCCCATCACTCACATAACCTCATTATTCAAAAGTAAAATATATTAAAAATTAAATCATATAGTTGTAGACGCACCCCGAGGGCTTTGTGTTGTGCTACAGTTCGGACTCGAATGTCACGGTTCTTAATCTGATCTCACAATGTGCGATGTGAGATTGATAAATCACCAAAGAGTCCAAATCTGGCAAATCATTTTGGAAAACTGATTTTTGTAAAGAAGTGTCAAACATGGACTGCTTTGTCAAATACAAAGTCGCCACCTAAATATTTTATTTACAAAAATCAGTTTTCCAAAATGATTTGCCAGATTTGGACTCTTTGGTGATTTATCAATCTCACTGCTTTGTCAAATACAAAGTCGCCACCTAAATATTTTATTTTGGGGAATTTACGAAACCCTAACTCGTGAACTTGGATACGAGAGGGGAAGGTCATGCAATGAGCACCCCCGCTCGCCCGATCGAAGATCGGCCTTTACTAACATGATATCTTGTTTTTGAAAACACATACGTTTTTATTCTGGTTATTAGCCTAGAATTACTATGTGACGCGCACAGCACACAAGTATAGACTAGATCGCCTAAGTTGGAACAAATCATTTCATGTTTGTTTGTTTGAAAATGGTTGAAGGTGCTACTCACAAGTAGGCAAAGACGTGAATTTTGCCACCCTCGAGTGGGCTTAGAAAACGTGATTTTACCACAATCGAGTGGGCTTAAAACTCGCATTTCAATGAATTGTTCCAATTCATGTAATGAAGTCTTCATCCACAGGCATTCAGGCAGTTATATCACATAAGTAGTTAGCCTCATGGCAAGCATACGGTCATGTTAACACTCACACTCATGCAAGATGCTAAAGCATAAAAGCTTACCTAGTACTCCGAGCCAAAACAACAACTAGTTAGTAATCAATGCATGATCCTAGCTATGTTAAGATGCCTAATGCAACACATGCAAAATGCAACTAGGAATAGGCTCGGCTATCTAAGAATGGTATGTGAAATGCGACAACTCGATACACGTATTCAAGTTGAAATTGAAATACTATGCGATTAGTATGATGCGCTGAGCACGGTGCATGCAATACAGATGAATGATGCAAACATGCGCGCATAAGGATGCTAATTGAAACATGACCTAAAACTAACCATTGAAAGCAGGTAAGTAAAAGGGAGAAAGACGTGGGGTTGGAAGACATTCACACGCTCACGCACACTTATTACACAATTCGCCCTCTCGACGGAGGGTCCGAATAAATAATACAAATCAACTAATTAATTAACTACCCTAGCTAATTAATTATTACATAACTCTTAACTAATTTAAACAAATTAACTAAGCTACGAAACTAAAGAGGCCGTCGCAGCTCTGCCTCTAAATGATTGAATGATGCATGCTTGATCGTCTCGCTTGGAAACCCGTTGCCATGCCACATGTTGCCTCTGTTTGCACTGTTCTGCACCTCTGAAAACTGTACAAGTCTCAAGGATGCTTCCGAACCACTCCCTGAGCACTGTGAGATGTCACCGGCCAAAATATAGGAACACCAGCCATGTGGAATTGGTCATTGACCATTTGTGAGGATCTCGGTCAACAAATTTTAGTCGATCGGCACTGGAGATGGCCGGTCGGCCATATCTTCCTGCAAAATGCTATTTTGCTGCAGTAGAGGACAAACAGAGCATGGCAATGCATTTTCAAGGTAATGTGTGCACAAACAACCTCCCTATCATATCATGAGCTCAAGGGAGTATAGTGTTCGACCCTCAGGCCATTAATCACGCATGTCCATGTATGATGGTCAAAGGAGCCAAGTGTGCGATTCAATATGGAATGAATGCACAAAAACACAAGAATGCCTAGAACTCTATCATGTTAGATCAACAGTTTCGACGACCGAGGATTGAGGCACATTTCATCACTTCAAGTACGAATGTCCCTCGGTCCTCATGTTTGGTTTGACACCCCAAACCAAACATAATGCAATGCAAGTATGCCAAATACAATGCAACATGGAAATGCAATGCAATGCAAGATGAGCATGCCAAAGGCAATACAACGCAACCTAACATGTAAACAACATGGCATGCAACAAGTATGCAACAATACTATGCAACCTAAACATGCAAATATACAATGTGCGATGCATGCAAAATGCAATGTACCAAGTATGCAATAACGACGAAATGGAACAAGCATGCAACAATATGCAAGGATCATGCAAGATGGACTTAAACTGAAATGGGCAAACCTCAGCCATGCCCAAATCAGTGGCCAAAATGCCAAGAAATGATGGAAAAAAAGCATGAAAAGGCATGGCAAACATGCATGCCAATTGGCCCAAGGACTAAAGCATAAAGATGCAACTCTTGAGCACAGCTAAAGAGTGACAAGCATAGATGTATGACAACACTACATGCTCTGAAATGATGTCAATGATGATGCCAAATCACACATACAAGTCAAGCATAACATGCAAGAAAGCTCAAGGCTTAAGGCTAGCCAAGGAGCTTGTACTAAGGCCACATGAAACAAGCTCCAAAGAGCCAAGGACAACCAAAACAGTCCTAGATCATGCTAAAGGAAGTCTAAAACATGCAAGGGCCAAAGCTAAAACAAGCCAAAATGAAAGGCCGAAGGCAAGATGCAAGTAAGGCCAACAAAGGGGATTACACTACACCCATTATAACCAAACATGGCATAACTTAACCAATGAAAAACAGAGATATGGCATATCAAAATAGGTCCAAAAACCCACTTAGATGGCATCCCGAAGACCTAATCATGGAGGCATGCACAATGACCCAACCTTAAAGCATAAGACACCAACTCTTCAAAGCTTTGAAAGGATGACAAATGCAAGTGTAAGGCTGACTGAAATCACATATGAAATGATGCCAAATCATGAAAAAGGGTCCAAGTAGTGCATGCTAATGGCTTGGACCCTCAAAGCTAACAAGCTAGAATGTATGGTAGCTATGCAAAGTAATGCATATATGATCAAAACAACATGAAATATAGCTTTAACTTGCTGAAATATGAACAAAAGCTCCTTTGAGTCGAGTCAAAATCATGCTAAAACCATAGCTTAAAACACAAAGCATGTTAAGGCAATAGAGAGGATTACAAGGCAAGTATATGGTGGATGCAAGAGACCACTAAACCAACCTTAGATAGAGGTATAGCATGACAAAATAACGCCAAATACTTGCTGAAATCGAGCCAAAACAAGCTAAGCAAACATGTTACTATTATGAGCCATCAAAGCAAGCAAATGAGCCACAAGGAGAGAGGGGTGTCCCTCTCCTATTCAAGACTCTAAAACCACCTTTCCAGCACTGAAAATCCTCTGGACTTCAGTGGTCAAAAGGTCAAACCAAAGCAAGAACAAAGGCCAAAAGATGTGGCTCCAAACAAGGCCAAACAAGGCCTAAGAGGGGGTAGACAGCCCCCAACCAAAAAGTGACCTTAAACAATCATTTAAAGCATACAAAATCAGAACTTTTCTCAGTTTATAGTTAAACTTAAAACAATATGAAAATCGGTCTAAAAGCTTAAGCCAAAATGGGGAAACAAAAGGTTAGTTGCTCACCTTTGAAGAACACCTTCAAGAACACAACTCCAGCCACTCCCTTGGATCAAAACCAGCCCAAGAACTCTGAAACCAACTCCCTAGTGCCTCAGCAACCAAAGGAAGGTGATCTACTAGGTGCTATAGTGCAAAAGTATGAACAAAATACACTTTTAAGGCACCAACACACACACAAATATAGAGAGAGAGAGAGAGAGAGAGAGAGATATATATATAGAGAGAGAGAGAGAGAGGGATATATGAACTCTATATCTATTTTGTTGAACCTCTGGAAAGGGAGGGGAGGCTCCCCTTTTGTTAGAAATCAAGTTCAAAGCTTCTTAGAGAAGCTAAGCTTTGGTTCAAATCCCTCCATACACGTGTATGAAGGGGAGGGTCTGTACTCACTAGCTGGGACAGCTAGCATGCACAATGCCTGAAAAAGGAAAAGAAAAGGCCTCGGCCAGAAAATTGGCCGATCAACCAAAATAAGTGCCGACCGGCCAACACTTTTGGCTGATGGCTTCAAGCCTTGGCCGGTGGGTTGAGGGGATGGCAAACAAGCCACCCTCTTCCCTTAGAAGCAAAACCACAAGTCCTTGGTTCACAACAAAGCACAAAACAGACAAGTTGAGAGATCCTACAACAAGGCGCACAGCCGAGACCTTCGGGAACTCAAAACGAACCCAAGCATGGACGATCATCGAGTGTTCAAACGATAACGTCCAAGTCTTGAGGACGGTCAAAAATGGAGTGTCTACAGTTGCCCCTCTTTGACAGAACTCGAAAGTCATAAGATGACGGGAGTGAATGTCAAAGCCCAGAGACGACCCATTTTTGACAAGGCCGAAGACTCTGACAAGCATACAAGATAACAAAGAAGATCCTACAACAAGGCGCATAGCCGAGACCTTCGGGAACTCAAAACGAACCCAAGCATGGACGATCATCGAGTGTTCAAACGATAATGTCCAAGTCTTGAGGACGGTCAAAAATGGAGTGTCTACAGTTGCCCCTCTTTGACAGAACTCGAAAGTCATAAGATGACGGGAGTGAATGTCAAAGCCCAGAGACGACCCATTTTTGACAAGGCCGAAGACTCTGACAAGCATACAAGATAACAAAGATATGTGCCCGCAGGCAGGGGCAAGATGCAAATGACATGCAAGATGCAGAGCATAACTTAAGATCATGCAAAGAGAGCTGTAATGAAGCATTTATGCAAAACAAATACAACATTTTAAGCAAGCGAATAAGAAATAGTAGTCCTACACATTCCAACAGAAAGGATGTAAGAAAGTTATGCAATTCTCACTGCGTCTCACGCGGAGAAGACTAAAAGCGACTACCGAAGACACCCGGGTTCTCGAACACAATATCCCTCAGCGTATCACACGCAGGAGAGGGAAGAAAGCGTCTCTCAGCGTGGCACAGGCAAAAGAGGAAAGAGACCATCTCTCAGCGTGGCACATGCAAGAGGGGAAAGAAAGCATCTCTCAGCGTGGCACACGCAAAAGAGGAAAGAGAGCATCTCTCAGCGTGGCACACGCAAAGAGGAAAGAGAACACCTCTCAGCGTGGCACACGCATGAGAGGAAAGAGAGCATCTATCAGCGTGCCACACGCATTGAGAGGAAAGAGAGCATCTCTCGGCGTGGCACACGCAAGAGAGCAAAGAGAGCATCTCTTAGCGTGGCACACACATGAAAGGAAAGAGAGCATCTCTCAACGTGGCACACGCATTGAGAGAAAAGAGAGCATCTCTCCGCGTGGCACACGCATTGAGAGGAAAGAGAGCATCTCTTAGTGTGGCAGATGCATTGAGAGGGAAGAGAGCATCTCTCAGCGTAGCACACGCATTGAGAGGAAAGGGAGCATCTCTCGACGTGGCTCACGCAAGAGAGGAAAGAGAGCATCTCTTGGCGTGGGACACACAAGAGAGGAAAGAGAGCATCTCTTAGCGTGGAACACGAATTGAGAGGAAAGAGAGCATCTCTCGGAATGGCACACGCAAAAGAGGAAAGAGAGCATCTCTCAGCGCGGCACACGCATTGAAAGGAAAGAGAGCATCTCTCCTCGTGGCACATGCAAGAGAGGAAAGAGAGCACCTCTCAGCACGACACATGCATTGACAGGAAAGAGAGCATCTCTCGGTGTGGCACATGCAAGAGAGGAAAGAGAGCATCTCTCAGTGTGGCACACACATTGGGAGGAAAGAGAGCATCTCTCGGAGTGACACATGCAAGAGAGGAAAGAGAGCATCTCTCAGCGTGGCACACGCATTGAGAGGAAAGAGAGAGTCTCTCGGTGTGGCACATGTAGGAGAAGAAAGAGAGCATCTCTCAATGTAGCACACGCATCGAGAGGAAAGAGAGCGTCCCTCAGCGTGGCACACGCTTTGAGAAGAAAGAGAGCATCTCTCGGCGTGGCACACGCAAGAGAGAAAAGAGAGCATCTCTCAGCGTGGCACACACATTGAGAGGAAAGAGAGCATCTCTCAGCGTGGCACACAAATTGCGAGGAAAGAGAGCATCTCTCCCTGTGACACACGCATTGAGAGGTAAGAGAGCATCTCTTGACGCGGCACACCCAAGAGAGCTCTCAGCACGGCACACGCAGGAGAGGAAAGGGAGCATCTCTCAACGTGGCACACGCATTGAGAGGAAAGAGCGCATCTCTCAGCGCGGCACATGCATTGTGAGGAATGAGAGCATGTCTCGATGTGGCACACATAAGAGAGGAAAGAAAGCATCTCTCAGCGAGGCACACGCAGTGAAGGAAAGATAGCATCTCTGCGCGTGGCACAGTCATTGAGAGGAAAGAGAGCATCTCACCGCGTGGCGCACGCAAGAGAGGAAAGAGAGCATCTCTCAACGTGGCACCCACATTGAGAGGAAAAGGAGCATCTCTCGACGTGGCACACGCAAGAGAGGAAAGAGAGCATCTCTCAACGTGGCACACGCATTGAGAGGAAATGGAGCATCTCTCGACGTGGCACACGCAAGAGAGGAAAGACAGCTTCTCTCAGCGTGGCACACGCATTGAGAGAAAAGAGAGCATCTCTCGATGTGGGACACGCAGCAGAGGAAAGAGAGCATCTCTCAGCGCGACACACGCTTGAGGGGAAAGAGGGAATCTCTCAACGTGGCACACGCATTGAGAGGAAAGAGCGCATCTCTCAGCGCGGCACACGCATTGTGAGGAATGAGAGCATGTCTCGATGTGGCACACATAAGAGAGGAAAGAAAGCATCTCTCAGCGAGGCACACGCAGTAAAGGAAAGATAGCATCTCTACGCATGGCACAGTCATTGAGAGGAAAGAGAGCATCTCTCCGCGTGGCGCACGCAAGAGAGGAAAGAGAGCATCTCTCAACGTGGCACCCACATTGAGAGGAAAGGGAGCATCTCTCGACGTGGCACACGCAAGAGAGGAAAGAGAGCATCTCTCAATGTGGCACACGCATTGAGAAGAAATGGAGCATCTCTCGACTTGGCACACGCAAGAGAGGAAAGACAGCTTCTCTCAGCGTGGCACACGCATTGAGAGAAAAGAGAGCATCTCTCGATGTGGGACACGCAGCAGAGGAAAGAGAGCATCTCTCAGCGCGACACACGCTTGAGAGGAAAGAGGGAATCTCTCAACGTGGCACACGCATTGAGAGGAAAGAGAGCATCTCTCGGCGTGGCACACGCAAGAGAGGAAAGAGAGCATCTCTCAGCGTGGCACACGCATTGAGAGGAAAGGGAGCATCTCTCGGCGTGGCACACGTAAGAGAGGAAAGAGAGCATCTCTCTGTCTGGCACACGCATTGGGTGGAAAGAGAGCTTCTCTCGGCGTCGCACACGCAAGAGAGGAAAGACAGCATCTATCAGCGTGGCACACGCATTGATAGGAAAGAGAGCATCTCTCAGCGTGGCACACGCAAGAGAGGAAAGAGAGCATCTCTGGGCGTGGCACACGCATTGAGAGGAAAGAGAGCATCTCTCGGTGTGGCACACGCAAGAGAGGAAAGAGAGAATCTCTCAGTGCTGCACACGCATGAGAGGAAAGATAGCATCTCTCAGCGTGGTACACGCAAGAGAGGAAAGAAAGCATCTCTCAGCGTGGCACACGCATTGCAAGGAAAGAGAGTATCTCTCCACGTGGCGCGCACATTGAGAGGAAAGAGAGCATCTATCAGCGGGGCACAAGCATTGAGTAGAAAGAGAGCATCTCTCTGTGCGGCACACACATTGAGAGGAAAGAGAGCATCTCTCCACGCTGCACACCCATGAAAGGAAAGAGGGCATCTCTCAGCGTGGCACACGCAGGAGAGGAGGAAAGAGACCATCTCTCGGCGTGGCACACACAAGAGAGGAAAGAGAGCATCTCTCAGCACGGCACACGCATTGAGAGGAAAGAGACCATCTCTCGGCGTGGCACACACAAGAGTGGAAAGAGAGCATCTCTCAGCGTGGCATACGCATTGAGAGGAAAGACATCATCTCTCTGCGTGGCACACGTATAGAGAGGAAAGAGAGCATCTCTCGGCGTGGCACACGCAAGAGAGGAAAGAGAGCATCTCTCTGCATGGCACACGCATTGAGAGGAAAGAGAGCGTTTCTCGGCGTGGCACACGCAAGAGAGGAAAGAGAGCATCTCTCAACGCGGCACATGCATAAGAAGAAAGAGAGCATCTCTCAGCGTGGCACACGCGTTGAGGGGAAATAGAGCATCTCTCGGCGTGGCACACGCAAGAGAGAAAAGAGAGCATCTTTTCGTGTGGCACACGCATTGAGAGAAAATAAAGCATCTCTCGGCATGGCACACGCAAGAGAGGAAAGAGAGAATCTCTCAGCGCTGCACATGCATGAGAGGAAAGAGAGCATCTCTTAGCGTGGCACACGCAATAGAGGAAAGAGAGCATCTCTTAGCGTGGCATACGCATTGAGAGGAAAGAAAGCATCTGTCAGCGTGGCACACGCATGAGAGGAAAGAGAGCTTCTCTCAGCATGGCACATGCATTGAGAGGAAAGAGAGCATCTCTTGACGTGGCACACGCAAGAGAGGAAAGAGAGCTTCTCTCGGCGGGGCACGTGCAAAGGGGAAAGAGGGCGTGGCACACGCAAGAGAGGAAAGACAGCTTCTCTCAGCGTGGCACACGCATTGAGAGAAAAGAGAGCATCTCTCGATGTGGGACACGCAGCAGAGGAAAGAGAGCATCTCTCAGCGCGACACACGCTTGAGAGGAAAGACAGTGTCTCTCAGCGTGGCACAGGCATGAGAGGAAAGAGAGCATCTCTCAGCCTGGCACACGCATTAGAGGAAACAGAGCATCTCTCAGCATGGCGCACATAAAAGAGGAAAGAGGGCATCTCTCAGCGTGGCACACGCATTGCGAGGAAAGAGAGCATCTCTCCCCGTGACACACGCATTGAGAGGTAAGAGAGCATCTCTTGACGTGGCACACGCAAGAGAGGAAAGAGAGCTTCTCTCGGCACTGCACATGCATGAGAGGAAAGAGAGCATCTCTCAGCACGGCACACGCATTGAGAGGAAAGAGACCATCTCTCGGCGTGGCACACGCAAGAGAGGAAAGACAGCATCTTTCAGCGTATCATATGCAAGAGACGCAAGGAAGCATCTCTCAGGGTATCACAGGCAAGAGAGGAAAGGAAGCATCTCTTTAGGTATCACACGCAAGAGAGGAAGGAAAGCATCTCTTTGCGTATCACACGTAAGAGAGGAAATGAAGTATCTCTCTGCATATCACACGCAAGAGAGGAAGGAAAGCATCTCTCAGCGTATCACACGCAAGAGAGGAAAGAGAAAATCTCTCAGCGTATC
>NW_021025645.1:2206789-2315668 GCF_004153795.1 Camellia sinensis | reverse complement strand
AGTGAAAGGGAACGGAAAACGAAACACAGAACGAGCATACAAAATTTCAGAGAACAGGGTCCCCGCTCAAGCGTCAACTTACCCGCTCGAGCGGACCCTTAAGGCCTGCAAAAGTACTGGTTGCATGAAAAATGCGCTCGAGCGTGGAATAGAGCGCTCGAGCTGAAGGCCCGTCTACAAAACTCCACGCTCGAGCGTGAGGTTTCCCGCTCGAGCGGACATCCAACTCTGCAAAAGTGCTGGGAGCACGATTTTCCCGCTCGAGCGGCCATTACCCCGCTCGAGCGGACATCAAAATTCTGGGTTTCCCAGAATGTGTTCTTGAGCTCCAAATCGGTTTTCCAGCTACATTACTTGCATGCAATGGCTCAAATCTCAATATAATCATACTAACATGGCACCAATGCAAGATTATAACATTATGAAGCTCAATTTCTTGATTTATCCGTATGCATGTCCCAAAATATGTCAAACTCAACATCAACATAACAAATTCATGCATTCAAGCTCATATCTTCTCAATTTGTACATGCATGTGATGAATTAGCCACATTCTCAACTTAGGTAACACAAATGGTGCTCAAGACATGAGTTTCCTTTAACATTTCACATGTATCATACACATTTGTGCTCAAACATGCAATATCAAGGTGATTTCCTACATGCATGCACATATTAAGTTTTAATTCAACAATTACAACTATAATCCAAGAATTACTCACCTAGGAGCTTGATTCTCACAATCTATGATTAAGTCTTGAATCAGACTTCCAACCTCCAAGTTTCAAGACCACAATTGCACAATCCCTCTTTCTCTCTCTCTATAGCCGGCTCTTTCTCTCAAATTGAGTCTAAGAATTAGTCAAAAATGAGCTAAATGAGAGAAATGAGGTGTAGTGCTCAAATACATCAAGTCCCACTAAGTCAAAATAATAATAATAAGGTAATTGGGCACTAATCCACCAATTTAATCAATTTAATCTGACCCGAATCAATTTCTAATTAAATTTCACCGTAGGCTCTAAAAATTATGCCAATCACAATGGCGTAATAAATTTCAGGTTATGTGGCCGATAAGGCCCTCAATTTAATTTCCAAAGCAGGCTATTCAAACAGATATTCCTACGATGAACAGATAAAACTTCAAAATCATATATATTCACATAATGGAACACAAAATCATGTCAAAACATATAATCACATACGTATTAGGGACCAATTAGCATATTACGGAACAGGGGCATCACAAAAGGCATGAACGACGACGCAAGCAAGGGGCACATAACAATGCAACCTAGGTGTACGCATAACAATGCGAGCAAGACGTGCGTGACAACGCAAGTAAAAAGGTGGGTGATAATGCAACAAGTGTGCATGACAATGCCAGTAAGGTGGTGCATAGCAATGCAACTAAAACAAGCATGACAATGCAAGTAGAACATGCGCGACAACGCAAGCAAGGGGTGCATAACAATGCAACCTAAGTGTACGCATAACAATGCGAAAGAAACAAGCATGATAATGCAAGTAGAACATGCGCGACAAAGCAAGAAAGGGGTGCACAACAATGCAACCTAAGTGTACGAATAACAATGTGAAAGGGTGCATAAACACATGTAAGTAAAGCATGCGCAACAATACAAGCAATGTGTGTAACAATGCGAAAGGGTACATAAACACATGTAAGTAAAGCATGCGCAACAACGCAAGCAATGTGTGTAACAATGCAACAAAAAAAAAAGGCATATATTCAACGAAAGCATGGTAAAGGCATGTTATTCGTGATGTTGAGATGCAACTCGAAAGCAAGATGAAGCATGCTCAATGCAAGGGCGAAAAGACGCATAACAAGTGTGCTTACTACAATTATGACAAAGCATTGTAACATAACATGCTCAAAAGCAATTCTTGAATTTTTGCAATATACAAAAGGATACGAAAAGGATATACCTCGCGCGCATCGAATGTCGTACACGGAAGACACGGTTCGAGGTCAACACGAAGACTGGTTAAGCTTCAAAAGTGTACTTTCTTGCACTATCTTGAGAGATGAAGGTCCTAAACCAAATAATTGACCCAACCAAGGGTGTGGAAGGTTCATCGACCACAAGGGGAGGCCATCGGCCATCCATCGGCCACAAAATGATCTCATCGGCCAAATATTTAGCCGATCGGCTAACAATTTGGTCGATCGGCCAAAAATGGCAGTTTCGGGGTAGTTTTCTCTTTTGGCCACAGGTCTTTAAATATAGGGTTCCACACCTTGTATCCTCACTTCCTCTTGGTCAAAAATCACTCCTCTTTCTCTCTAGGTGATTTCCCAACCTTAGATCCTTGCTTTTCTTGTGTTTTCAAACCTTTTCGTTGTTCGATTCGCGAAACCCTTCCCGTTTCACACATTTTAAGCCGAACAAAACTCGATTTTTGGTGTTTCTTTCTTGGTTTCCACTACTTGGGGTTTGTTTCCCCCCGAGTTTACTTGGTTTTCGTGCCTTTTCCACACTCCGACTCTTTTCTTCGATTTTTCATCCTCTCGGGGTTGACTTTTGGGTTGACCTTTCGCATTCTCGCCCGTTTTTCACATTCTCGACCATTTTCACGCTCCTTTTGAGATGGCAGACGACATTCCACGTAGTGGGACTCCCCCGGGAATGGACGTGGACCCCGAGGTCGAGCTCCTACCTCTTCGCATCCGGCCGTTCGATCCGGCGACTTACCGGATGATGATACACATGTTGCCTTCTGACGGCATCCGCCACTTCAGAAGCTACGCGCGGGGCACGCCACTGGAGCTTTTGTTGCGCGAGCTAGAGTCACATCTGTCCTACAGTGCTTCTGAGGTACACTCTTCCTCTGTTTTATTTTCTGCAGTGTAGAACATATAACTGCAATAGTCGATTCTATTCTTTAACTGCTTAACTCAAACACTTTGATACATCACATGCTGTAGTTCACTGTGAGCACACCCACACCCGATATCTGTTTAAATCTGAACACATGCACCAACACTGCATTTTCATCAATTCTGAGCGCACCCAAACACATGCACACACACTGCATTTTCAACTGAATAACCCAAACAAACTGTTACATCGTATGCTTAGCCCACCCAATATATATGTAAACTCAAACATATGCACCCACACTGCATTTTCCCCAATTCTAAAGGCATTCAAACACTGTACATCTGACACTACTTCGCATCTGTTTGCCTTTGAACACAAGGAGATTCCCATGCCTTCCGGGGGTATGGGAATATCATCGCTCAACGATGGTATATGGAACTACTCGATGCGGTTCGCCATATTGTCGACCAGGCCGACTTTGGGACCTTCTACATGGGACTCTCATGCCACACTGCGAGCAGGCCCCTTCTTGCTGCTTTGGTGGAGAGGTGGTGGGACACCACCGACTCCTTCCACCTTTCTACCACCGGGGAGATGACGATGACTCCCTTTGACTTCTCCATGCTCACAGGCATCGGAGTAGGGGGTGATCCGATCCCCTTTGATACAGATATAGACGAGTGGGACGACGCTCAGCTATACTTGCTTGGCACTCAGCCACCTCTTGCCCGGTCAGGGTTTGTGAGGTACTCATGGTTCGAGGATCACTTCTGGATCTGGGTGCCTACTACTCGGGAGGAGGAGGAGCAATATGCTCGTGGCTTCACCATGTTCCTGCTGGGAACCACGCTCTTCGCCGACCGGATGAACACTGTCGCCCTTTACCTACTGAGCGCACTTGTGGACGTGACGCGGATCCGTGGCTACGACTGGGGTGGCGCGGGCTTGGCCACCCTTTACGGATATATGAACTAATCCTCCCGCCGCAGCGGGCAGTTGCTTAGAGGCCACTGGCAAGCCTGGGAGGTACATGTTCCCTTTTCTGTCCTTTCAATTTTGTTTTTCATTATCACTGCGCGCACGCAATCTGCTTTACACTGGTTATAGACTACACACACTGCACATACTGCACTCTACTTTATCTGTATACTGCTTTATCTGATAAGCATACTCATATCTGCTCTGTTGCATTCCTGTAGTTGTGGGTGTATGCCTCCTGTCCCAGGCTCGCCCCAGTGCCGGATGAGGAAATGCCCCCTATGGTTTCATTTTCCCACTGCTTCGATGTGAGATGCGAGCGGAGGCCACGTGAGTCCTTCATGTTCTTCTGCCGCTACTTTGACACCATCACTGCAGCCGAGGTATGTCAAACATTACAGTTTATTTAAGCTTCGCTTTATATTGTACTCTCAGTAATAGTAGATAAGAAACTGTATATTATTTGTAGATCACCTGGCAGCCTTGTGCCCCGTTGCCTGACGCAGATCGGGAGCGGTATACCGGTGCTCGAGAGACTGCCCAGTTTAGGGTCTTGTTAGAAGGACCGGTTTGCCGCACTTGGTACTTTGGGGAGCGCTTCCTGTGGCAGACCTTGGGCGTGCCCGAGCAGACAGTTCCAGCATCTCCTCCTATCCACACGAGGCACACTGAGAGGTACACCTTAGAGGAGATGAGAGACTACATGATTGGTTGGAGCTATGAGCACTTTTGAGACGAGGGCGATTACGCCGAGTACATCCAGGCTTATCTCATGCGGCCTCTGACCGGTGCTCGCTGAGTCGAGAGAGAGAGGCCAGCGGCGCCAGCAGCAAGAGCAGGGGCACCGAGGGCACCTTCGGCCCGAGGCTGGAGTGGGTCCTGAAGAGGGCAGGGAGCTGGATGGCCAGAGCTGCCTACGACAATGACATGCCGAGGACAGGGTGGGGAGACTTATCAGATACCCATCGCTCTTCCTCCGGCTGATCATGAGCTCATTAAAGTCTATGGCTCAACCCCGGTATGTGCTACCACACTTTGCATTCTGTACAACCATTTCATTTCATTTCTCTTGATATTTTGTAGAATACTTATGCTTTTAACCCATTTGCAGGCTTCCGTCGAGTACACTCGCTAGTCTCTGGAGCTGTCTGCCTCTGTGATGGGGATGCTGCAGCAGAGCATCGGCCTGTTGACCATCTATGGCATCCCGGTAAGTTCTTTCAACCACAGTCTCAAACTTTGCAAAAATTGTTTCATACATAATCTGATGCATCACACTATCAACACGGCACTTGATACACAGCACTCGCGGCACTGATACATTGTACCCCACATACTGCTCACAGTGTTGCTCACGGCGTTCATACACTATAATCATACACTGTATTCTATACTAATACACTACTCATAGCATTCATACACTGTACTCATACACTGCATTTGGTATTCATACTCTGCTTTGCGTAGCATAACTGATGCATTTTCCATTTGTCCTTTTCAGGCCCCATTCCAGATTTTGGCCGCGGGAGGTGCTCTAACTGGGCCACTTGTTCTTGCTCGAAGAGGAGGGGAGAGCCAGGCAGGGAGATGACATTCCATAGCCAGGGCAGACATAGGCACGCTCATGCTGAGAGCAGTTCGCGAGAGCCCTCCCCGGATGATTCTAACAAGGAGGCGGCGGCATCCCAGGGCGAGGCCGGAGACGGCTCAAATTTTGACTATGGAGATGGCGGTGGTGACCCTGGACCCTCGTCTAGGAAGAGGACCAGGACGGATTCCCGTGCTCGAGATGACTGATACTGATCCAGATACTTGCTGTTTTTTCTTTTCTTTGCTCTGTTCAGACATTTTGTTGTTTTTCTCCTCTTTTTTTTTTTTCTTTACTTTTCTTTTTACTGGTAGTTTGAGCACATTGTGCTGCCTTAGGCAGGTTTTACTTTCCTCAAAACTATGTACTTTTTGCAAAAGATATGATAGAAATGAAGCAGTTATTTTGCTCAAAAAGTGTTGCATTTGTACATTCCATGCATCGCATCGCATTACATAATAATGTAAATGAGATTGAACTTTTGTTTGAAAATTAAGCACTTGCATCGTAATAATCAGGCAGTGAACCGACTAATGACAAAAACAACTAGATAAGCTAACCAAGTGTAAATACAACTCGATAAGCAAAGCAAAGACTTAAAGAATGTGAAATACAACTCGATAAGCAAATGTACAACAACTCGATAAACAAATCGAAGTAACGCAAGCGTGACTTTGCAAAATCATGACCAGAAGGCATTGGAAGTGGTGCCAATCACAAATTCTCAGCATGTTCAATACATAAGCAGCTCGGGGAACAAGGAGGAAGGCCATCAGCCAAAGTGAAAGCCCACCGGCCACAAGAAATGGCCATCGGCCACCATTTTTAGCCGATTGGCCAAAAGGGATGGTCGGTCGGCACTAATTTTGGCCGATCAGCCAAAAATGGCAAGCACCTCCAAAATGTTGACACCTGTCTTCCACTCAACACCTTATCTTCTACAAAAGCCCTAGCTTCATGTTTTCCTCATTTCAACATTGATTTGCACCAAATGGAAGAGTTTCTTGCCCAAAATTTCATAACTCAGATTGCCAACTTGGATGGCTCGGAAAGGCTGAATTTCCGAGGTTTCGACATAAATGCACTATTCACCCTGGGCCGCACCCTGCTGCGTTTTCCGTTCCTCCATGCCGCGGTAAGGTTTTGGAATCCGGTAACACACGTCTTTAGTTTTGGCGATGAAGAGATGTGTCCCACTTTTGAGGATTTCCAAGCTTTAATGGAATCCGAACGCGACGAGGAAATCTTGCCTCAATTCCGGTTCAGCCACGTCCAAGCCTTAGGACGGATGTGCGGCCTTACTGTGCATGACGCTCGGTCATTGATTCATGATAGAGAGTTGGACACTCCGAGCTTGGTTTGTCAGTTTTCTGATGCTGGTGACCGCGGCGACCATCATTGGCAGGGTTATCGACGACACACGCTTTTCTTGTGCATGCTGTCCCATTTCTTACTTGTCCCAAGCTCTGGTGGGTTTAGCACTCGTTTGATCGAAGTCGCCGAGGGCTTGAAAGAGGGCAAAAGCTACATCACCATGACATTGGCCGAGGCATTGATGGGCTTAGACGCTTTTCATCACCGGGAGATGGCTAGGTTTGCGGGCAGTCCACTACTATTGCAGGTAATGTTTCCCACCCCATCTCACATATGTATCTCACATAACTCGACCCTCAGGCTCGATTTTTCTCTCAAAACCTTATGCTCACTTTTTCTCTCAACGTACATCTCTCTATTCTTTATTCTCTCACTTTTCATCCCTCCCCAGGTGTGGTTGATGGACAAGTTGAGAGTTGTGGACTCGTGTCTGGCATATTTAGCTCGTAGCTATTTCGCCCGACGATGTCTAGTCGATGCTCCGAATGAAGGATGGTGGTACAGCTGGATGTACAATTTGTCCGCAGATCGCATTGCTTGGCGCTGCCCTTGGCTTAACCTACTGGCAATGAGTTACAGTATGACCCATCAGCCTGGGATTCAGTTGATTGGCATGACACACTATGTCTTCTATTTTCCATTCCGGTTCCGGTGCCAGTTCGGACATGATCAAATTTGCCCAGAGGAGGGGATAGAGTATCCTGCTACATTTCTGGTTCGAGGTGCGCAGCTAGCTCGGTATGCCGCAACATGGAGGATGAGAGAGCTTCTGGCCCCTACTCCCACTTTCAGTTGCACCCTCTCTGATGAGTGCTTAGATTGGCTCAATGAAGAGGCACAAATTGGGCCCAGCTTGGCATCAGAGGCTTCGACCGGGTCTGGGAGAGGACGCAGGAACACCTGACTATGCCCCGGATTTATTTGCTTTTAATCAGAACTTTCAAGTTTTCTTTGTGAATGTAATGAAAAGCAACTTCAATTTTGTATTAAAGAGTAGGAGAACTCTGTATTGAAATCAATAAAATTGAAGGTTGTGGGTACTAAAATTTTTTCGTTTGGTCCAAAAATGGTCAAAGTTGTAAAAAAATTAATTTGAGCAAAATCAACTTTTATTAAAACTTTTCAAAACCATTTTTGATATGGATCAGACTGGACGCGCCTGAGATCTGTCACTGAGATGTACAACCCCAGACTCCAGCAACTGGAAAGTTGCCCCTAGCTTGAATAGCACTGTATCGGAGATCACAACCGAACTCTTGAATACTGAATTGACAAAGATGACAGAGATGATCAAATGGACAAAGTTGATCGGGGAAGTGATTATGGCTGGACTTCAGGATGAAGTTGCCTATGTGTCCCAAACATGGAAATCAAGCCTTACGTAGTTCGGCTCAGGTTCACTCGTGTATTAACCATCACCGTTTACGCTCTAACTTTTGCCAAGGCCGCCCTTTGCGGGTTTTCAACCTTGCGAGCTCAGTTTTTATAATTTCAAATTTTATGTGCTCTAATTTTTGTCTAGGTCGCCCTTTCGGATTTTCGGCCTAGCGAGCCTCTCAGGGAAAATATTTCTTCAACTTGTCCATGTTGATCGGTTGGGAGAACTCTAGGCCATCTAGGTCCATCAGAACGACAGCTCCACCCGACCAGATAGACTTGATGATGTAAGGACCAGTCCAATTGGGTCTGAACTTGCCCCTAGGGTCGTGGATGGGAGCTCGATTGTCTTTGAGCACCAAATCTCCTTCTTTCAAATTCCTGGACTTAACCTTCTTGTTGAAAGCCTTGGCAATTCGTCGTTGATAACCTTGAACATGGTACAGTGCTTTCAGCCTTCTCTCATCAAAGAGCATGAGTTCCTCGAATTTGCTCTTCTGCCAATCTACCTCAGCTATCTGACACTCAACCAGTACTCATAATGACGGAACTTCAATTTTAGTAGGTAGAACGACCTCCATCCCATAAACCAATGAATACGGAGTCTCTCCAGTAGAAGTTCTAATTGACGTCCGGTAGCCCCACAGAGCAAATGACAGCTTATCTGGCCAGTCCCGGTAAGTTTCCACCATCTTCTGTAAAATACGCTTGACGTTCTTGTTGGCGGCCTCAATAGCTCCGTTGGTTTGCGGCCGATATGTAGATGACTTGTGAAAGTCACATTGTATTTTTCCAACAAGTCGATCACTTCCTTTTTGAAGTGGGAACCATTATCTGAAATGATCTCGTTCGGGACTCCGTAGTGACAGATGATGTTGTTTCTGATTAATTTCGCAACATGCGATGCCTTCAACATCGCATAAGATTGGGCCTCAACCCACTTTGTGAAATAGTCTATCGGGACCAGAATGAACTCATGCCCATTGGATCCCTTTGGAGTGACAGCCCCGATCACATCAATCCCCCAGACTGAAAAATGGCCATGGCAAAGTCATGTTGTACAGCTTTGACGGCAGAATATTCATGCGGTTTGCATGGATCTGACATTTGTGGCATCGCCGGACAAAGCCCATACAATCCTCCTCCATGGTGAACCAGTAGTAACCATGCCTGAGAATCTTCCAGGCTAGCATCACCCCATTCATGCGCACTCCGCACTCTTCTCCATGGATGCCCTCCATTAGGCGCTTCGACCCTTCAGCATCAACACACAGCTTATGCATTCCCAGATGACCTCTCTTGTACAGTTTATCCCCGCAGATGATGAACTGAGCAGCCATTCTCCGAATTGCCCTTTTATCCTTGGCGTTTGCCCCTGGTGGATACGCCTCTTTTTCCAACAAGTTCCAAATATCGTAATACCAAGGGTTCTCATCTTGAACCTCATAAATGGTAGCAATCAGCTCGTAGGCCGACGTGAATTTCTGTTCGATAATGATTGGACGCATCTGGACTCCAAAAGGGGTGTCTACCATAGAGGATAGAGTTGCTAGTGAATCTGTGAACCTGTTGTTCTATCTTAACAGATGAGCGAAATTTAGTTTCTCAAACCGAGGAATCAGCATGTCCAAGGTCTGGTGGCAGATTCTCATCTTTTCTTCTTTGGCTTTCCAACCTTCTTTAGCTTGAGATACAACAAGGTTTAAGTCCCCGATGACGTCCAACCATTTTGCCCCTAGTTCCAGAGCTGCTTCTAATCCAGCAATACACGCTTCATACTCTGCCTCGTTGTTCAAGAATTTGAACCAGAGTTTGAATGCTAGAGGAATACGAGAATTATCGGTTGCTATCAGCAACACCCCTATCCCATACCCGTATTTGTTTGACGCTCCGTCAAAGTACAACGTCCAAAATTCTTCTTCAACATGCAGAATGGCCTCGTCTGGGAATAGGTACTCAACTGCTTCATCCCCTTCCACTAGGTGATCGACTAGGAACTCCGCTACCGTTCTCCCCTTCACTGACTTGCGCATCACATACTTCAGATCGAATTCAGAAAGCAGAAGCAACCAATGAGCTAGCCTACCCGTAAGTGTCGGTTTCTCGAAGATATATTTGATGGGATCTAATCTTGCAACCAACATTACAGAGTGAGCTAACAGGTAGTGCCACAGCTTCCTGGTAGCCCATACCAAGGCTAAGCAAGCCTTTTCTAGCGGAGTGTAACGGGTCTCATAATCCAACACTTCTTGCTCAGGTAGTAGATAGCTCTCTCCACTTTGTCCTCAAACTCCTATGCAAGCATGCAGCCCATTGTAGTTTCAGTCACTGAAAGGTACAAAATCAACGGTTTCCCCGGCTCAAGTAGTGACAACACGGGTGGGTTCTGTAAGTATTGCTTGATCTGTTCAAAAGCAGCTTGGCATCGGCCGTCCCATTGGAATTTCACTCCTTTCTTTAGGAGACCAAAGAGTGGTTCACAAGTCAAGGTTAATTTTGCAATAAACCGTCTTATGAATTGCACTTTACCCAGAAAGCCCCGTACCTCCTTTTCAGTCCTTGGTGGTGGCATTTCTAAGATGGCCTGGATTTTGGAAAGGTCGACTTCAATACCTCTCTGTGTAATCAAGAACCCCAGCATTTTTCCTGCTGTAACACCGAATGTACACTTCTGAGGATTCAGTCGCAACCAAAATTCTCTGATCCGTTGAAAGAATTTTTGCAAGGCGGTGTAGTTGCCCTCTCTTTCTTTAGACTTGACAATCGTGTCATCCATGTACACCTCAACCTCCTTGTGGATCATGTCGTGCAATATTGTGGTCGCAGCCCGTTGATATGTGGCTCTAGCATTTTTCAGTCCAAAGGGCATTACCCTATAACAATTGGTCCCCCACGGGGTGGTAAAAGCAGCCTTCTCCTGGTCTTCGGGTGCCATCACAATCTGATTGTAACTTGAAAAGCCATCCATGAATGAGAGCAATGCATGCCCGGCAGTGAAGTCCACTAATTCGTCGATATGCAGTAGAGGAAAGTCGTCATTCGGACTGGCTTTGTTCAAATCCCTGAAGTCCACAAATACCCGAATCCTGCCGTCTTTCTTCGGCACTGTAACAAGCCCGCGGGGGACCTCGCTACAGCTCGGACTCGACTTTGTAGTCACGGTTCCTAATCTGAACCAAAGAGTCCAAATCCGGCAAATCGTTTTTTAGAAAACAGATTTTTTGAAAGAAGTGCCAAACATGGACTGCTTTGCCAGATACAGATAGACGTCCCCCGAACGCCCCGGGAGGGCTAGCTCCCGTTCTGTTCATTTGGGTTCACTACAGCTCGGACTCTTAAAATGTCACGGTTCCTTATCTGAACCAAAGAGTCCAAATCCGGCAAATCGTTTTGAGAAGAACAGATTTTTGAAAGAGGGACCTCTCCCTTCCCTTAGGAAAAGAAACAGAGAAAATCGAGTCTGGTTCGCAAACCGAGACAAGGCACAAAAGAGGGTTCGGAAGTTTGGAGGCAGGGCTCACGGCCGCGACTCTGAGACTTCTGAACGAGCACGATATGCAACATCACCAAGCGCTCAATCGGTGACGTCTGAGTCTTAAGGTCGGTCAAAAATGGGGTGTCTACAGGCACCAGAACTATGTTGGCTAACCAAGTTGGGTATTCGGATACCAGCAGGAACCCTGCGTCGATTTGCTTGGTGACCTCTTCTTTGATCTTGATAGCCTAGTCTGGGCAAATCCTTCTGAGCTTCTGTTTAACAGATCGAGCCTCAGGGTCAAGAGGGATCCGGTGTTGTACAATCTCAGGATCGATTCCAGGCATGTCTTCATAGGACTACGCGAAAACGTCTTTAAAATCTTTTAATAAAATGACTAAGCGCTCACGCTCCTCCGAAGACAACGTGGACCCGATCTGGACCAGCCGCGGGTGCTTCTCAGTACCAACATTAATTTGGGTGATTTCATCAACCAGCAGTTTTACAAACCTCTCCTGCTCCTGATGTAGCAAATATTTCAAAACCGGAGGAATTTCTTCCCTGTCGTTTTCATCGAAATTTTGAAAGTCTAAATTAATGCAATAAATCAAAGGCACAGAAAAATACTCAAAAGCCACAGCCATTTCATTCTCATTAATCACTTCCAAGTCGCCTGATTCCTCTGTTACAACAGACTCAAAGGAAAAAGAAAAAAATGACCTAGACAAGACTGTGGCATCCGGGTTGTCAACCCCAAGAAAACCGGACTCAAACTCGGACGAGATGGAACCTGATTCCGACCTTATAGACTCGGTAGAATTAGATTCTGGCTCACTACCTGACCCGATGCTGCTCGATAAGAATCATTTCTCGTACTGCCAGACGAGGGAGGGTGTGATGGACGCATCCAAAATGTTTGCAGATGGGCTTGCAGCCGCTTCATTCCCAATCATAGACACTGAGAGATCATCCCCAAGCACTCATGTATGATCGGAGGATCTGAAAGTAGACTAGCCAGTGCTACCCCCATTTCAATCTTGGTGCTCTCGGAATCCACTTCCTTACACTGCTCAACCTCAGATCCCCTAAGCACTCATGTACGATCGAAGGATCTGATAGTAGACAAGCCAGTGCTACCCCCATTTCAAACTCGGTGTTCTCAGAATCCACTTTTCCACACTGCTCAACTTCGGCTGATGGGTCTGTCTGCTCATTGGCTTCGTCATCCCCAGATAACTGTAGGTCAAAGAAGATCTCAAACCCTAGCAAGCGACGCTTCTCTGCGTTCAACCATGGCTCTGGGAAGCCGCAGAATGGAAAATCCTCCCCCTCCTGGACAAACCATCCGTTCAGAGTGCCTAGGATAGGCCAATGCATCAGCTCAAAATGCTTCCCGATCTGCTTGGCTCTGGCTCTCCCAGCCATTTCTTTGACCTTTCTTACCCAGTCCTCTTTGGTAGGCAGATAACCCAAACCAAAGGTATGCGGGTTGTGTGGCACTTCGGCCGATGCTGCAATGCCTTTCCGGCCACTTCGCCCTAATCCCTAATCCCATCCCAGGGATATACTGGAGCTTGTTCATGAAGTACACTGACTGTGCACTGACATACAGCCCCTCATCAACAGCCAAGATATTTTGAACAACCCGGGCAGCGGCTAGGGTAAATCCTGATAGGAACACATCCTCCGTGCCATGCTCGATTTCCAAAACCAGTGTAGACACCTCTGGTGGCGGATGGATTGACGAATTCCCAAAAACTATAGCCACCCCCTTCCCGTGGGGGTATTTCAACATCTGATGCAGGGTGGAAGAAACCGCATTTACCTGGTGCAACCACGGCTGCCCCAAGAGTAGATTAAAGGTTGCGGGAACGTCCAGACATGAAAGTCAATCTCGTGATGTCCTGGACCAACCTTGGTCTGAATCTACACAGTCCCCATCACTTCTCTGCTAGTATTGTCATAAGCCCTTATCACCTGGGCAGTTGGCACAAAGTCCGCGGGCTTCAACCCGATTGCATATGCCATCCTCGACAGACATACGTTAATGGCAGATCCCGTGTCGACAAGAACTACCGGTACCCACTTGTCTCTACACTCCACAGAGATATAGAGCGGTTTGTTATGGTTTGTGCCCTCAGGCGGCAGTTCTTTGTCAGAAAAGGTTAACGTCGGGGAAGCTCATCTCGGAAAGACCAATCCTACCAGCTGCTCAAGCGTGGTATCTATTGAAAGTTTGGCCTTGTCCATAGCAGAAAGGACAGCTTTTCTATGTACCCTTAAAGCCATAAGTAGTCCCCAGATGGAGATGTCTGCTTGTATCTTCTTCAGCTGTTTCAGCACAGCCTCCTCTTCGAGTAGCTTTTCTTTCTGCTTCTCCGCCTCCTTGTCCTTTCCGGACGCCTCTGGTTGATCTAAGTGCGGGGGCTTGAAATACCGCCCGCTCCTAGTCATGTGATCAACTTCGCCAATGTACCAGGCATCATCCGGCTAGTTATTCCCCCAGTCCTCATCTGTGTGAGCAAGACACAGATCATCATCTTCCCACCACATGCCATCGGCAGCTAACAGACACCGGTCCAGTTCCGTTACCACTATTCCTGTGCCCACAGCACCTTCTGTTCCTGTGGCCACAGCACGCTCTGTTCCTGTGCACACAGCACATTCTGTCTTCGCAGGGGCCTTGGCCTTTCTGGCCCTCTCAGAATCCTCGATCCTTTCCCGCTCAGACTGCTTCAGTGCAGCTTGCTGTTCAACATCTCCTATATTCAAATTTCCCAGATCCCGAGCGAAATTCTTAACACCGGCGCTCTCCGGCGATGCATCCAGATTCCCTGCCCTTCCGGCCACAGTTGATGTCCCTGACGGACCCTGTTCTAGCTGAGGCTGTTCAACAACATCCGGCTGGTCGTCAAGCCACCCAGTAGACTCTGCTGCCCTATCCAAATCAAATCAGTTGACTGTCACGTCTCCTGGATCTTGCTCGTTGAAAAATTGAAGGTTAGCAATGTCTTCTTCTAGTTCTGCCAGGTCATCTAGCCCCTGATTAAGTCCATCCTCCCGCACTACACAAATCTCTGCCTCCACTGGCCATTCCACATCTGGCCTAGCCTGGCCTGCTAATGTAATGTAACCGCTCGGGTTGTACATGAAGCTTGCAGATCTCTTAGGCTCTGTATTTGCATTCTCATCTGCCTCTGCAGTAGACCCAATTTTATCTTTGATAGCTACCCCCACCGTTTTAGGTTGGGTTTGGGAGATATCTAATACGCACAAGTCAGTGCTGTCGGGAATGAACACCTCCGGCCCGGGTAGGTGAGAATGGGTGATATATATACTAGGGTTGTATGACACAACCCCTGTTTGGATCAAATTGATGCCTTTGGAAGGTGGAGCCTGGTTATGTGGTGGGAGATGGTTGGTTGTGACATTCGGTTTCTCCAGAGGCACGATCACCTTATTGTCAATGAAATCCTGAATCTCGTGACGCAATCTATAGCACTGGTCGGTGTCATGACTATGCTGGTAGTGAAACGCGCAGTATTTAGCTGGGTTATGGGAGGGAGGAAGTTTTTTTGGCAATGGTCGCGGCTCTAGGGGCTTTAAGTGCCCTTTCTTGATCAAAATCCCCAAAGCCTTGGACAAAGGCATGTATAGTGGGGTAAAGGTTCTTTGGCCTCTGGGTGGAAACTTGGTTGTTTGTGAACTACTTCCGGATGCACCGGTGAATGGTGTAGCTGAAAGGGTTCTTGGGGTGGTGGTGGTGGTGACCATACTCACATCTGAAGCTCTGGCAACTGCAGCACTGCTTGTGCCTGCATTCGTACTGCGGTTGAATGCCCTCATGGGCTATTCTCTCTCATGATCAATGAGGCCTTGCTTCATAGCGTCCTCGATCTGCACCCTTATCTCATGTAAATCTGCAAAGGTGGAGAGGGGGAGAACGATCATCTTCTGCATAAGCTTGGGCTAGAGGTTGCGCACAACCATCCGAGTTTGATCTTTGTCAACAGGCCTGATAGTCATCATCGAGGCCTTGGCCCTCCACCGGGTCACAAAATCGGAGAAGCTCTCCTTCAGCTCTTGTCTAGTCATCTCGAGATCATGAGTTGTGATCTCGATCTGTGTATTGTAAGAGTATTGAGCCACGAAGGCCTTAGCCATCTCTTCCCAGTTCCTCTTAACGGAGTCTTCCAGTTTTGCATACCAAATAGCCGCTACACCCGACAGGGTCTGGCCAAATAGGGAAAGCTTCTGCAATCTGGAGAGGCCCATCGGCCTTCAGATATCTGAAAACAGCGGTAGGTGCACCATGGGATCCCCAGACCCATCGAAATGGTCTATGTGCGGCATTTTAAATCTGTCCGGCAGAGTCACGGCCGAGTCGGTGTACCCATCCTCAATGTCCGGAATGGACTTCACACCTTGAGATTTCTTGAACAGATTTTCAAGCTTGCTCACTTTTAGCGCCGTGGGGTCCACCTCGAACTTAAAGGGAGAATCCGGCAGGTTGGTCTGTGCTTTCGGTGGTTGGGGTAGGATCGGGGGCAGAGCCGGCCCTGTTGAAGCGTCCGTATCATCCTGGACGTGTATTGTCTCCGCAGGTATGGGAACTCTTGGTGGGGAAGGAACCCGGTATGAAGCAGATGCTCCGGCTTGCTATTGTAGCCTGGTAATTAACTTTGCCTGTTGGGCCATGACTTCGGCCTATTGTTTGGCAAATTCTGCTTGACGGTCAGCGTCCTGCTGCATGGTTTTCATACTTTCCTAGAGCTGACATATCATCTCTTCCATTCCTGCCATACTGCCCTGATCTAACTGAACCACCGATATATCTGTCTCTGTAGTAGACTCGAAAATCTCAACCTGACTACTCAAGGACCACTGATCTGGCAACCACGGTATCAATACACTGCGCCTTACTAACCTTCGTCTAGCAATCGGGGGTAAAGAATGGAACACTGGTTGTCCGTCTATTAGATCCTCAGATCGATGGAGTCTGTGACCTCTAGTCCAGAGTGCTTGGGGAATATCTGCTTGGTCAGAAGCAATTGTGCTAAACTACCTAGCAAAAACATAAATAAATAAGGAAATAATGGACAGAAAAATGGACAACATAACAACTTAAATAAAGACAACACACAGCTAGCAAACACATGTTGAATGAACCGTTCTCAACCACTGATCACTGTTCCCAAATCACTGCCCCAAATCTGAATCTGATACCCACGGATATAACTGATTCTTAAAACACTGATGCCCGTATGCGTGATACCCAGATTTGCAGATTGATACATGCATTCCTGTAGAGACGCACTCTAAAAGCACATAGCAAGCAAGTGAGAGCCAAAACACCCCTATGGAGGGGTAGGGTTTCCCTGTCCTATCTTGTCAGGAGCTAGGGTTTCACTACGCACGCAGTGGTTTTCAAACAACCTACAATCAGGTAAGCAACCTGTCCTAGTTTGGAATGGTCTTTACGGATTTCGATATGCACTAGGTCGAATGGTCAAAAAGGGTGCCTTGATGAAAACTAAGGTTTGTGTTCCCATCGTGGCAGAGCCCGTAACCGGTCAGCCTTATGGCACGCTTTTCTATACAAGCCTCTGACAAACCGTTCAGGAATAACAGTTGACAAACACTGTGACTTAGGCGCACCAATGCAAAATGCAATGCAAAGAATCACATAAATATAGATAAAACAACATATCATGAGTTCGAGTCAAGTTCTCTAAATCCCTGATCTCACAATGTGCGATGTGAGATTGATAAATCACCAAAGAGTCCAAATCTGGCAAATCGTTTTGGAAAACTGATTTTTGTAAAGAAGTGCCAAACATGGACTGCTTTGCCAGATACAGAGTCGCCACCTAAATATTTTATTTTGGGAAATTTAAGAAACCCTGACTCGTGCCTAAGGCCACTTGTCCGTCATCACCAAAGTTGCCTCGGCTCAGGAACTTGGGTACGAGAGGGGAAGGTCATGCAATGAGCACCCCCGCTCGCCCGATTGAAGATCGGCCTTTACTAACATGATATCTTATTTTTGAAAACACATGCGTTCTTATTTTGGTTATTAGCCTAGAATTACTATGTGATGCGCACAACACACAAGTATAGACTAGATCGCTTAAGTTGGAACAAATCATTTCATGTTTGTTTGTTTGAAAATGGTTGAAGGTGCTACTCGCAAGTAAGCTAAGACGTGAATTTTGCCACCCTCGAGTGGGCTTAGAAAATATGATTTTGCCACAATTGAGTGGGCTTAAAACTCACATTTCAATGAATTGTTCCAATTCAAGTAATGAAGCCTTCATCCACAAGCATTCAGGTAGTTATATCACATAAGCAATTAGCCTCATGGTAAGCATGTGGTCATGTTAACACTCACACTTATGCAAGATGCTAAAGCATAAAAGCTTACCTAGTACTCTGAGCCAAAACAATAGCTAGTTAGTAATCAATGCATGATCCTAGCTATGTTAAGATGCCTAATGCAACACATGCAAAATGCAACTAGAAATAGGCTCGGCTATCTAAGAATGGTATGTGAAATGCGACAACTCGATACACGTATTCAAGTTGGAATTGAAATACTATGGGGTTAGTATGATGCGCCGAGCCCGGTGCATGCAATACAGATGAATGATGCAAACATGCGAGCATAAGGATGCTAATTGAAACATGACCTAAAACTAACCATTGAAAGCAGGTAAGTAAAAGAGAGAAAGACGTGGGGTTGGAAGACATTCACACACTCACGCACACTTATTACACAATTCGCCCTCTCGACGAAGGGTCCGAATAAATAATACAAATTAACTAATTAATTAACTACTATAGCTAATTAATTATTACATAACTCTTAACTAATTTAAACAAATTAACTAAACTATGAAACTAAAGATGCCGCCGCAGCTCCACCTCGGAATGATTGAATGATGCATGCTTGATCGTCTCGCTCGGAAACCCATTGCCATGCCATATGTTGCGTCTGTTTGCACTGTTCTGCACCTCTGAAAACTGCACAAGTCTCAAGGATGCTTCTGAACCACTCCCTGAGCACTATGAGATGTCACCGGCCAAAATATAGGAACACTGGCCATGTGGAATTGGTCATCGACCATTTGTGAGGATCTCGGCCAACAATTTTTAGTCGATCGGCACTGGAGATGGTCGGCCGGCCATATCTTCCGGCAGAATGTTGTTTTGCTGTAGCAGAGGACAAACAGAGCATGGCATGCAACAAGTATGCAACAATACTATGCAACCTAAACATGCAAATGTACAATGTACGATGCATGCAAAATACAATGTACCAAGTATGCAATAACGACGAAATGGAACAAGCGTGCAACAATATGCATGGATCATGCTAGATGGACTTAAACTGAAATGGGCAAACCTCAGTCATGCCCAAATTAGTGGCCAAAATGCCAAGAAATGATGGAAATGAAGCATGAAAAAGGCATGGCAAACATGCATGCCAATTGGCCCAAGGACTAAAGCATAAAGATGCAACTCTTGAGCACAACTAAAGAGTGACAAGCATAGATGTATAAAAATACTACATGCTCTGAAATGATGTCAAGGATGATGCCAAATCACACATACAAGTCAAGCATAACATGCAAGAAAGCTCAAGGCTTAAGGCTAGCCAAGGAGCTTGTACTAAGGCCACATGAAACAAGCTCCAAAGAGCCAAAGTCAACCAAAATAGTCCTAGATCATGCTAAAGGGAGTCTAAAACATGCAAGGGGTAAAGCTAAAACAAGCCAAAATGAAAGGCCGAAGGCAAGATGCAAGTAAGGCCAACAAAGGGGATTACACTACACCCATTAGAACCAAACATGGCATAACTTAACCAATGAAAAATAGAGATACGACATGTCAAAATAGGCCCAAAAACCCACTTAGATGGCATCCCGAAGACCTAATCATGGAGGCATGCACAATGACCCAACCTTAAGGCATAAGACACCAACTCTTCAAAGCTTTTGAAAGGATGACAAATGCAAGTGTAAGGCCGACTGAAATCACATATGAAATGATATCAAATCATGAAAAAGGGTCCAAGTAGTGCATGCTAATGACTTGGACCCTCAAAGCTAACAAGCTAGAATGTATGATAGCTATGCAAAGTAATGCATATATGATCAAAACAACATGAAACAGAGCTTTAACATGCTGAAATATGAACAAAAGCTCCTTTGAGTCGAGTCAAAATCATGCTAAAACCATAGCTTAATATGATCAAAACAACACCAAACAGAGCTTTAGCATGCTGAAATATGACTTAAAGTTCCTTTGAGTTGAGCCAAAATATGCAAGCATGATGGTCCGAATGCATGATGCATGTTAAGGCAAATGAGAGGATTGCAAGACAAGTGAATGATGCATGCAAGAGGCTATCAAACCAACTTAAAACAGAGGTATATCATGGCCAAATAACACCAAATACTTGCTGAAATGAAGCCAAACACATGCTAAGCAAACATGCTACCATTATGAGCCAATAACACAAGCATATGAGACACAAGGAGAGAGGGGTGTCCCTCTCCTATACAAGACTCTAGAACCACCTTTCCACCACTAAAATTCCTTTGGATTTCAGTGGTAGAAAGGTCAAACCAAAGCAAGAACAAAGGCCAAAAGAGGTGGCTCCAAACAAGGCCTAAGGGGGGGTAGACAACCCCAACCAAAAAGTGACCTTAAACAATCATCTAAAGCATACAAAATCAGAACTTTTCTCATTTTATAGTTAAGCTTAAAACAATATGCAAATAGGTCTAAAAGCTTAAGCCAAAATGGGAAAACAAAAGGTTAGTTGCTCACCCTTGAAGAACACCTTCAAGAACACAACTCTAGCCACTCCCTTGGATCAAAACCAGCCCAAGAACTCTGAAACCAACTCCCTAGTGCCTTAACAACCAAAGGAAGGTGATCTACTAGGTGTTATAGTGCAAAAGTATGAACAAAATACACTTTTAAGGCACCAACACACACACAAATATAGAGAGATAGAGAGATATAGAGAGAGAGGGATATATGAACTCTATATCTATTTTGCTGAACCTCTGGAAAGGGAGGGGAGGCTCCCCTCTTATAGGAAATCAAGTTCTAAGCTTCTTAGAGAAGCTAAGCTTTGGTTCAAATCCCTCCATACACGTGTATGGAGAGGAGGGTCTGTGCTCACCAGCTGGCACAGCTGGCATGCACAATGCCTGAAAAAGGCAAAGAAAAGGTCTCGGCTAGAAAATATGGCTGAGCGACCAAAATAAGTGCCGACCGACCAACAAAAGTGCTGACCGGCTAACACTTTTGGCCAATGGCAAGAAAACAAGGCCGATGGCTTCAAGCCTTGGCCGGTGGGTTGAGGGGATGGAAAACAAGCCACCCTCTTCCCTCATAAGCAAAACCACAAGTCTTTGGTTCACAACCAAGCACAAAACAGACAAGTTAAGAGATCCTAAGGCAAGACGTGCAGCCGAGACCTTCAGGAACTCAAAACGAACACGAGCATGGATGATCATCGAGTATTCAAACGATGACGTCCAAGTCTTGAGGACGGTCCAAAATGGGGTGTCTACAATAGTTGTAAGATCATAAAACAAATAAAAACATTAACATCTTTTTTTCTACAACATCCTGTATTATATATATATATATATATATATCTCTATTTAGTTAATCAATTTTGTTAAGTTACTCTATATCTAGTGATAAAATGCACCTATAAGTCTTGTGTCTCAATAATAATATTAATGTTTTTAGCATTATTATTGAGTAATTAGGAAAGTAACTTTGTTTAAAGTTAATTATTATAAATTAGTATTAAATGTACCATCTGTATGAGCACGAAATAATTCTTCTCGTATGATCCTGTTGATCAAGTTTGCGCTCCTCCAAACGTCGTCACTTTACTTCTTGAAAACACAAACGTGTGGTAGCCGGCGGGTGTGTGCTGGAAACCCCTCCGATGCCTAAGTCAGCAACTAGACAATAGACAATAAGCTCCGTGTATTTGAAAATCAAAGTTGTGATTGTGATACCTGTCCATAGGTCCTGCTATGAGCTTTTATAGACTTGGCCTGGCCCAATCCTAGTAGGATTTCAACTCTCCTTATAAGAGTCCTTCTAGGAATCACACACCCTACTCACTACCAACCAAGTGAGATGGTTTACACAATCCTGGTAGGACTCTACTCTCCTTAGCAGAGTCCACTTAGGAGTCACACTCCTACTCACTACCAACCAAGTGAGATGGTTTTGCACAATCCTAGTAGGACTCTACTCTTCTTAGCAGAATCCTCCTAGGAGTCACACTCCTACTCAATGAAGAATGTCTATCATAATAACACTCTGCTTTCCGCCAACCAAGTAAGATGGTTACTTCATTTGTTTAAGCTGCTGCAACCTAACCGGGCTAGATTACCTCGGTCATATACTCAATTAAGTAATGAAGTAGATGGCATTTGGCCGAGCTATACCAAGCCCGACCTCCCTTCTCACCAACACCCTGGCTAACCACCAGGCCCACTTGTTTAGGTAGCTCGGTCCAAAGTACCTCTGCCTAGCTTGGAGTTCATACAACATGGGACCGAGCTACTCGAAGCCCATACCTCAGCCCATAGTTCGGCCCAAACTCGAAATATGAGGTGTTTTCTTGGCCTAAGACCGAGCTACACCAGCCCTTATCTCGGCCCATTACGCGGCTCAACTTCCAATGAAGACTTTTCCTAGCTTGGCCCAATTTGTTTGCAAATTACCCTATCAATTGCCCCTTAATTCCATCCGCGTAGCATGATTGGGATTATTTTTCCTCCAGCCGAGCTAAGAACGCCCCACTCTGCCGAGCTAAAAAATTGTTCGGTTTCACAGCTCGTTCGGTTCCAATAAGTCTTGTCAGTTGCTCAACACGTCCTTCCATTAATTTGGCATGTTTGATACGACGTCATTCCCAAGTTACGTAGCGTGCCCCCATTATCCTATTCTCTTGTTACAACTGTTATGTACCTCCAAAAATTTGAACAGCTCTGCCTTTTTGCCTTCAACATTTATATCCTTCAAGTTCACAATCGCACTAGAAGACGTTCTTTCTGTGTAACCGGGCTATATGTCCCACCTTTTGTAATGAAAATTTTTGATCTCTTTGCTCGGTTATTGTGTTTCTTTTTCAATGTTTTGCATCATTTCGACTGTATGCCTAGCCGAACTAATTAGTTTGGCCTTACCTGATCCTGCCAACCTTCTTTGGCTGGGATACACATCTCGGCTGAAGAATCCAAAAAATTTGTTGGTCAAACCTGCCAACCTACTTTGGCTGAGGTAACTGCCATCTCAGCCAAAGAGTGCAAAAATTTTGTTGGTCAAACCTGCCAACCTTCTTGAGCCTAGATCCTTATCTCGGCTAAAGAATGAAAAAGTGTTGGTTATTCCTGCCAATCTTCTTCAGCCTAGATCCTAATCTCGGCTGAAGAGAGCTAAATGTTGGTTATTCCTGCCAACCTTCTTCAGCCTAGATCCTGATCTCGGCTGAAGGGAGCTCAATGTTGGTTATTCCGGCCAACTTTCTTCAGCCTAGATCCTGGTCTCGACTGAAGAGTGTTAAATGTTGGTTATTCCTGCCAACCTTCTTCAGCCTAGATCCTGATCTCGGTTGAAGGGAGCTCAATGTTGGTTATTTCGGCCAACGTTCTTCAGCCTAGATCCTTATCTCGGCTGAAGAGAGCTAAATGTTGGTTATTCCTGCCAACCTTCTTCAGCCTAGATCCTGATCTCAGCTAAAGGGAGGTCAATGTTGGTTATTCCGGCCAATGTTCTTCAGCCTAGATCCTTATCTCGGCTGAAGAAAGCTAAATGTTTGGTTATTCCTGCCAAACTTCTTAATTGCCCCCAGTCGAGCAAAGACTTTTGCGCGGTCGGTCCTACTTGTCAACAGTGTTAACTTTCGCTAAAGGCTTTTTGTCTGGTATCGTTGTTGTGCCAGACTCTTCCTCAGTGCGCGCCCTATCTTCCTCTACGTGGATGTGTTAGTGCACTCTCTTCATCAGGGCTTCCATAATAAGGGGTGGCGTCATTGTCATTGAATCCCTCAACTTATTGCCGGCCGGCAAACCTCGTTTGTATTGTGCGATAGCTAGGTTTGTGGGGCAATCTCCAATCTGATTAAAAGTCTCCCAATACCAGTTATTGTAAGACCTCAATGTTTCCTTCTCGCCCATATCTATGGAGAGAAGCTGGTCAATCTCTACAGGTGTCTTGGTGTTTGTTCTGAATCTAGTCACAAGTGCCTCTGCTAATTACGCCCATGAAGCTATGCTACCTTCTGGCAACCTTTCAAACCATGTTAGACCCAGGTCACCAAGGCTGGAAGGAAATATGATACACATTAGAGCCTCGTTTCGCCGATACACCGCCATAACCTGGCGGAAGTGGCTCAAGTGCATGTAGGGGTCTGACTTTCCCTCATAAATAGTGAATTTAGGCTGTTAGAAGCCAGAGGGTAATGGTGCGTTCTCTATCACCGAAATAAACGGCGAGCTCTGAAACCTTGCTAATGTTTTACATGTTGGTTCATAGGTGAGGCGTGGCTCTAGCATTCCAACCTCGACACTCCCATGTGTTCTTGGAGCCAACCTTTGTAGCGCGGAGACTCTGCGGGGGTTGCGAGCCTAAGTATCTTCTCTCCTTCGAGCCCTTTCTTCAAGCACTGTCCGCAGGTCCGCCGACCTAGGCAACTCCGTGTGCCTAGATGTCGTTTGGTGTGAATGTGTGGGCCGATAGCTGCTTCCTTCTGTGTAAGACCTTTCTGTCCTCCTTCTCTCAGACTTGGAGTAACGAGTCATAGAGTAACGAGTCCTGGACGTCCTCGATTGTGTATTGCCTAACCTGAGGCTTCTTCTTTCAGCTTGTGATGGTGTGACTTGTCTGTTACGATCTTCTAAGTGGCGAAGGTGCGCCCTGCTCTTGCCCACCTCTTCTTCCGCTGTCGCTTTGCCCTTTATCTGGCGCTTCATAGTCTCTACGCTAGCCATCATTCTTTTTATTACATCATCTTGCTCCCTTTCGTAATCTTCCAGAACCTGAGGATCCATTCTCCATCTCTGTCTATCAAGGCTTTGAGAGCGGTGTAGACTTGAGCCTCGTCTTTCTCGCGCCTCTCTTGGTGGATTCCGTCGTTAGGGATCTAATTCCGCCATGGGTGGTACATAAGGCAAGCCTTCACGCCTTGCGCTTCCTCCCGGGGTCTGCCCATCAATAGCAGAATATGGTAAGTCTTCGTTATGCGCCATTAATTTCAACTAAAGAGGAAAACTCGATCAAAAGGTTTTGTTCTTTCTGTTTTTCCACAGACGGCGCCAATTGTACTAGCACGAAATAATTCTTCTCATATGATCATGTTGATCAAGTTTGCGCTCCTCCAAACGTCGTCGCTTTACTTCCTGAAAACACAAACGTGAGCTAGCCGGCGGGTGTGTGCCGGAAACCCCTCCGATGCCTAATTTAACAACTAGACAATAGACAATAAGCTCCGTGTATTTGAGAATCAAAGTTGTGATTGTGATACCTGTCCATAGGTCCTGCTATGAGCTTTTATAGACTTGGCCTGGCCCAATCCTAGTAGGATTTTAACTCTCTTTATAAGAGTCCTTCTAGGAATCACACACCCTACTCACTACCAACCAAGTGAGATGGTTTACACAATCCTAGTAGGACTCTACTCTCCTTAGCAGAGTCCTCTTAGGAGTCACACTCCTACTCACTACCAACCAAGTGAGATGGTTTTGCACAATCCTAGTAGGACTCTACTCTCCTTAGTAGAGTCCTCCTAGGAGTCACACTCCTACTCAATGAAGAATGTCTATCATAATAACTGTCTACTTTCCACCAACCAAGTAAGATGGTTACCTCCTTTGTTTAAGCTGCTGCAACCTAACCGAGCTAGATTACCTCGGTCATATACTCAATTAAGTAATGAAGTAGATGGCATTCGGCCGAGCTATACCAAGCCCGACCTTCCTTCTCACCAACACCCTGGCTAACCACCAAGCCCACTTGTTTAGGTAGCTCGGTCCAAAGTACCTCTACCCAGCTTGGAGTTCATACAACATGGGACCGAGCTGCTCGAAGCCCATACCTCGGCCCATAGTTCGGCCCAAACCCGAAACATGAGATGTCTTCTTGGCCTAAGACCGAGCTACACCAACCCTTATCTCGGCCTATTGCGCAGCCTAACTTCCAAGGAAGACTTTTCCTAGCTCGGCCCAATTTGTTTACAAATTACCCTCTCACCATCTAAAAAAAAGTTTTAAATGGGTAATTGGAAACATCACTAACTAATTTAACTGCCACTAGTAGCGGGAATTGGATTGGAGCATGGGTATGCAAGGAAAGGAAGAGCACTGATATAGAATAAAAAATGAGAAAATTAGTGAAACATTTCTCTCAAGTTTTGTATAGTAGGAGAGGTTCGAGCTGATTTTTTTATTATTAATTAAGGTCCTTCAATATTTTTACAGAGAAAATTTGATTCAGAGAAATTTTACCTAACTAAGAGAAATTTCGATCGACTTAATAAAATTTCGATCCCGACCTAGTGAAGTCAGAGATATTTCTCCGTGAAAATTGAAATATATTTGAGTCAAAGCAAATTTCTCTAAGTTGAGTAAAATTTCTATGAATTGAATTTTCTGTGAAATATTGAAAGACCTTAACTATTATCTTTTATCTGATAAAATCTTAATATCGTGGACCTTAAACGAAATTCCCCATAAAAAATTGCCTTTTTTATTTATGGTTTGAATTGATTCAGCTACTAATTATTGATGAGATTAGCCTCCGTTTGCTCCGACGTAATATTTTACATAACAAGTTTTTTTCTTATAAATTGATTTTATGTATAAAAAAATATTTTTATTTTTACTTTTCAGCATGTGGTTGACACTTAAAATAAAAATATTTTATTATCAAAAAAAAAATTTAATTCAATAAAGTGTCATTTATGATTTTTTTTATTGAGCTAAAATACTTATTTAAAAGGGCTAAATGAGTTGAAAACGTAATGAATGAAAATTAACTTTGTAAAAATTAACTTATTGAATTTTTAAAGATACATCATTTTTGAGAAAATAATGCAATAATATTTTTCTTAAAAAATATTTTACTTACTTTTTGTTCAACCAAATAATGAAAAATGAGTAAAATATTTTTGACAAAACATTTTATGTGAAAACAAACGGAGACTTAGATATAAGAATTTTATATGAATATCAAGATTGAAACTATACTAAATTTGTAATTATAATGTAAAATTAATTGTTTGAAACGTTTCATACTTAAGATTATAATTATACAAAAATGATAACATAAATATTAGAGATTCTAAATATTATAATAAAATTTTAACTAAACATTTATATGGGTGTGAGCATCATATAAATATATATATTTTTTTGTATCCCTGACTGTGACAATCCTGTCTCATATTAAGCCATTATTTCATTAATTATACATGTAATTATGTGCTTAATGTGTTTTTTAAAAGCTAATTATGTGTTTTGTAAGGGTTTAGACTCTATATCTGTTCATCGTAGGAAAATTTGTTCTAAATTCTACTAAAAACTGAAATTGAGAGTCATAAAGGCGACAAAATCCGAAATTGATTAATTTATTATAATCAGCATAATTTTTAGAGTCTATTGTGAAATTTAATTAAGAATTGATTCAGACCATATTAATTAGATTAAATTCAATTAATCTAAACTCTAATTACTTAGCTTAAGCTTTGATTAACTAATCAACTAATTGAGCCTATATATATATATTTATATATATGATGTATATGTGTTTAAGCTCCTATTTTTGAGCTCAAATATGAGGGAGTTAGGGTTCGTTTAGAATGTGAATTGGCCTTTTGGGTTTTTGATTATTTTAGCCTTGGGCTAAAAAGTAACCTTGTTTGGGATGAGTTTTTTTAACTTTTTTGACTTTTGTGAGAGAAAAAATGAAATGATTATGGTTTAGATGTGACATTTTGTCTTATTGACTTTTTAGTCTATTTTATTTTTTTGTAGCTATTTTTAGCAAAGAAGCCTCAAACTTTTTCTTCCCAAACGAGGGTTCAGTAGGCTTTGTAAAGATAGAGATACAACTTGAGAAACAAAAGTTTTTTCTAGAGAGCTTAAGGAAGATATTGAACCGCAAGCTTAAAGCTTCATAAATCATCAACTCAAGGTAGGAGTTTTATCTCAAGACCTTTTTGTTTGACTGTTTGTTATCGGGATTAAATCTCTAAGCCGTATTTTGCTTTTGGAATCAAGCTTAATACTTGGACTCACGTGTGTATAAAAGTTGTTTGTTTATGTAAGTTCTCACAGTTCATTAGATAATATATTTAATTATTTATAGGCTTCCGCGAGTGCCGTTTACTATATTACTGTGAAATAAGTGTTTGATAATTTTAAATTACTGACCGGTTACGACACTAAATTTATAAAGAATGGCTTGAGTCATGGCACTGACATTAGCCATATGGCATCCACCTTGACTTGAGGCCCACCCAATGTATCATAAAAACAAAAAAAATATAAACAACAAATAAAAAGTAAAGTAAAGAAAAAGAAGCAGAATGTGACCCGTACTGACCTTGCCCTCATGTGAGGCTTATGCTGTTTATCACACTCTTTAATTGAATTTGAGGGCAATTGATTTGATTCAATTAGAGAGAAGGAGGGGGCGAGGGTACCCTTATAGATTCTATAGTGAGATATTACTTGTAGGACATGTTTGATTAAAAAGATTAGAGTATGAAATTAGAATTATTAATTTGTGGGTCTAATTATTTTATGTTTGTTTTGACATATTATTTTAGAAATATTAATCCAATAGATAGTTAATTCAATAAATTTGTTATTATTAGTAATAGAGTAGATGTGAGATTGTGAATAGCACACTAATTTGATAAGATTATTAATACCTTACTATTAGTCTTGTGGAAACAAACATAGCCGTAGGGGAGAGCAATGGTTGGTGCTTTCATCAATTCAGTGCCCCCAAACAATTCAAAAAAAGAAAAGAAAAAAGGCGTGGTCCATTTTTGAAGAGTGATCAATAGTCAATGAGATTCGAATATGCATTTGAGTTCAGAGTTATGGAAAGAGGAAAATCATCTCACAATATTTATTCATATAAAATTGTGAAAATTTGAAAATTTTTGGAGATTTGGTTCTATTTTAATTATTATTATTATTATTATTATTATTATTGTTATTATTATTATTTAAATTAACGATGTGATAATTAATTAGATTGTGATATTTTGATCAAAGATTTAAATACAAACTTAGGTATATTAAATTATCAATTTTTTTAGCAATCAAAAAAAAATTACTATTGATTTCTTTTAGTAACAAAAATTTAGTGGGAGCCAACTTTGATGTGAGATCAATACTCTCATATCTTATTAATAAAAAAATGGGATCTCAGGTGATTATGGTAAAATTAACCAAATAAATACATTATAAACACAAAAATTGAGTTACATGCATGGATAATAAAAAAATTGATATATTGAGGGCGAGAATTTTTGTGGCTATTTTAGTTACAAAAGATAAAATAGATAATTTTAGTCTCAATAAATAAAACATCACATTTAATTTATAATTATTACCCTCTCCTCTCACAAAAAAAATAAAAAAAATCAAAAAATTAAAAAATTCTTCCTAAATCAACTTTTTTAACCGACGTTAAAATAATAAATAAAAAAAAAATTAAAAAGTGAATCTACTTTCCAAACGGAGGCCGAAGAAAAAGGAAAGGAAAGTGAGGTGGAATGAGCGTGGCAAACGGCGGAGAAGTAGGGTAGGCGGCAGAGGGGGGCGGAGGAGAAGTGAGGAACAGAGCGGCGAGGCTGCCTCGATGGAGTAGGCAAGAGATTCTGGTGTTAATTCAACGGAAGAGAGTGGCGGAGAGCAATTTGGAAGGAGACTACAAGAAGATCAAAGAATGGGAATCGCAGATAACAAGGGAAGACACGACGGAGTCCTTTTGGGTGATAGGGAACGATTCGAGAAGAGATAGGTAGTTGCCCGGATTTTTTGACAGAGAGGTCTACGATATTCTCGACAATGGGACCACCCTCTTCTTCTGTTACTTCCACGCCCCTGCTTCTCCCTCTTGCTCCACCATCTTAGCCTCAGCCTCAGGACGAGGATGATCATCTTCTTAATAATAATAATAAGGAGGAGGAGGAGGAGGAGGAGGACGACGAGGCTGTGTTTGACAATGGCCGGAATAGCTTGTTTTCGAATTTTGCTCAGTCGGCTCAAGAGGAGGCTGCTGGCAGCCCCGAAAAGGAGTTCACCAAGACTCCACCTGCTCCTGCTCCTGTTCCAATTCCAATTTTGGGTAATTTGGATTGGGGAATTGATATCCGATTATCCAATTTGGCTGAGTTTGTAGTGGGTTTTGATTTGAATTTGATGAGTTTAAACCTTTTGATTATTATTATTATTATTATTATTATTATGTTTTCTCTTCTTCATTTGCTTTTTGTGAATGTTCCCTGTGCTGTGGTGTGGTGTGGTGGGTCGGTCTCTGTTTTTGATGGGCTTAACTATACAGGCGGGGCTTAACCATACAGGCGTTAGCTTATTATAATAATTTTTATTATTATTACTGTTTTCTTTCTTTCTTTTTATCTGTGGTTTAATGTTTTTGTTGTTGTTATTATTAGTATTACAACCTTCGGGTTGAAATTGCAATCCTGAGGTTGTTCTGATTCATTTTTTATATCTTCATTTACATAGAAACAATACTGTGGGGGAAGTAGTTCTGGAAATATTCTTTGGATCTAATGGGGTACTCGAGATCCTCAACTAGTAACCTGAAAATGAATGAACACTCCGGTCGGGTATCGGAATCAGCACTCCAACGGATAAGTCGGATAAGTCAGTATACTCTCTCGATTGCTTGTATTTAAGTTCAGCGTACTAATTCTCATATACCTTTCTCTCACTTGGGATCCTCTATTTATATTATTCCCCTTGGGCCTTACGGTCGGGTCCACTCTTGATCCATTGCATGTACATCTACTCAGCTTCTATTCTACTGGTTGAAATGCTGATTATTTTATTCGGCTGGAATGCTGATTATTTTATTCGGCTCTTCAATCGACTAGGATTAATGCTGAATAAAAGTTACGTTCCTGACTGATCTCATACCTACATCCGACACTATCGACCTCCAATTATTCGGCTCCCACAAATACCAACCATTTTCTCAACGTAATGTTATTCTGACTAAATTGTAGAAACTTTATATGCAAGTGTCAAGCTTTTATATTTGTTTCCTCCTCTGTTCGTTATTTAAAAAACCATATTCATTGGTATAGTTTATGTTAGATATGGTGCTTGCTTTGGATGATTTGGGACAACACTTTTTAATTGGCTCACAATTCCAAGTATATTTGTTGCTGCTTCGATTGTGTTAATGAACTTGTACATTAAGAAAACAGAAAAACCATCTTAGTGGTTCATGTATCGCAAACACGCACTGCATTAGTAGTAATTTAGAGGTGTCAAAAATACAGTTCTAGTCCATCGTTGTCATGCCAACGTTTTCTTGATTGATTTTTTAATAATGCAAACCGGGATGAGTCAATAAGGCATTATAAGAGTGACTATTTCTCATTTTTGGTGGTTCTAATTTGACATGGGGTTCCCTTTCTAGTAACATTTCCACATCAGGCTATAGAATTGTAGCAAGTGGAAGTTTTTTGTTCAACTTGGATTGATATGCTTTTTGGTTGACGGTACTCTCAAACTAGTTTCTTAAGAATGATCCTATAGTGACCAAAAGTGTTGTTTAACACCTTCACTGGCTCATCCCTCATTCAAATTTGTCAATTTTGAGTGTTTTCCATGTGTATAGAGGAAATTCGGTCAAAGCCTGGCTGATAGAATTTTGATGTACCTTCCTATGTGCATCTTTTGTCTAGCTCGCTCAATGTTAGACCACGATTATCCAAATGGAGTCTGACTAGGGTATATTTGGTGTGGAGTCTTTTTCGATCATAGGATTTGTCACAACTTATTGTACCACAGGTAGGAATTATAACAGTTGGATAATGGTTTGCAAATAATTTTGGTTCGATCAGGTCAATTTTCAGTATCAATATATCCAAATGTAGGACCCCACTTCCTTATCTTCATGAATTTGGTCATTTGGGTAATCTGTATGGCCCTGGCAAAGGTATAACCATCTTATTTATTCATTTTGTCAAAGTCAGGTTCTTTGTCTAGTTTAACACATCAATTTTCAGCCCTACTCAAGCACAGATCTTAACTAGTGCTAAATTGTTTTGGTTATTGATAGCTTCTATCTGAAATTATCGAAATGTTTAAAAGAAATAAATAAAGGAATAGCTGAAAATATAAGTGCACACGATCATGGTACCTTTTCTATTTCTTTATGTCTCCTCTATGGGAAGAGGGGATGATAAGTGGCGTGGTATACCTGATCTTTTACTCAACAAAACATATGCAAGTTGACAAAACTCCATGTATATACTCTTTGCAACTAAATAGAATGAAATGAAATATTGGTAAGCCGAGGGTGCACTAAAATTATAATTTGGAGTTTCATCAAAATATAATACCTTATTTTCTGTGCCAGAAAAATGTACTTTATAGTTTATATAATGTGGAGTCGTGGTTTTGTTGCGCGCTGGGCTAAGCTTTTGTTCCACAGGTGCAACCTTTTTCGATCATAGGATTTGTCACAACTTATTGTACCACAGGTAGGAATTATAACAGTTGGATAATGGTTTGCAAATAATTTTGGTTCGATCAGGTCAATTTTCAGTATCAATATATCCAAATGTAGGACCCCACTTCCTTATCTTCATGAATTTGGTCATTTGGGTAATCTGTATGGCCCTGGCAAAGGTATAACCATCTTATTTATTCATTTTGTCAAAGTCAGGTTCTTTGTCTAGTTTAACACATCAATTTTCAGCCCTACTCAAGCACAGATCTTAACTAGTGCTAAATTGTTTTGGTTATTGATAGTTTCTATCTGAAATTATCGAAATGTTTAGAAGAAATAAATAAAGGAATAGCTGAAAATATAAGTGCACATGATCATTGTATCTTTTCTATTTCTTTATGTCTCCTCTATGGGAAGATGGGATGATAAGTGGCATGGTTTTTTTTTTTTTTTTGATCGGCAAAACGAAAGACTTTATTGATGCAAGACCATACAAAATGAAGGATACATCAATAAAGAGGAGTTTGGAGCTAATCAAAGCTCCAACCTCCTAGTTGGTGAAAAACCAACAGAGAAAACAAAATAAAACAACACAAAAATCAGAGAAGCACCAACAAATCTGACAACACATTTGCAGCATGAAGAGAAGCTCCAACAAAGATATGCAAGTTGACAAAACTCCATGTATATACTCTTTGCAACTAAATAGAATGAAATGAAATATTGGTAAGCCAAGGGCGCACTAAAATTATAATTTGGAGTTTCATCAAAATATAAATACCTTATTTTCTGCGCCAGAAAAATGTACTTTATAGTTTATATAATGTGGAGTGTGGTTTTGTTGGGCGTTGGGCTAAGCTTTTGTTCCACAGGTGCAACATATGGGACACAACAAACCTCAAGCCCCAAGGTGGGAGCTACTACTTCTCATGAAGGACGTAAGTGGAGACGATTTGGTGCAGATGGCGATGAGGAAACAAACACTTTGCAGTGTCAGTTGATTGAAGTTTTAGAAAAGAATGGGAAAATATTGTGTGCACAACTCAAAGCTCAGAACACCAATTTTCAATTGGATAGGGAGCAGCGAAAAGATCACACAGGTAGTTTAGTTACTGTTCTTAATAAGCTGGCGGATGCTTTGGGAAGAATCGTTGATAAGTTATAGGGAAAAAGATGAAGAAGAGCCATCAAAACAAAGTGTATACAGCAACAAAAATTATATCAGAGCTCAACAGCTTGTAGGGAGGCTGAAGGATTTAGTTATTACATAATTTATGTAAGGATCACATTCAGATGACTTTTCACATAATTTTTTGTCTTCTTTTAGTTTAATCTTCTTTTCTTTTTCTTTTTTCCCTCCCTTTTTTGTGGCTTATTGCCATCATAGGGTGGTAGTAAAGAGAATAAATCATGGAAATTTGGGAGAGCTTGTAGGGAGGCTGAAGGAATTAGTTATTATATAATTTATGTAAGGATCACATTCAGATGACTTTTCACATAATTTTTTGTCTTCTTTTAGTTTAATCTTCTTTTCTTTTTCTTTTTTCCCTCCCTTTTTTGTGGCTTATTGCCATCATAGGGTGGTAGTAAAGAGAATAAATCATGGAAATTTGGGAGTTACCAGCTTTTACGTTTTCTTTTTTCATGTCATGCAATTCAAGTTGATGTCAAGGTTCTACTGTACAGATTATTTCGAGCTACGTATGTGTTGTTTTGAGCAATTTTATTGAAGCGGATAAAAAAAATGTGTTGTTTGAGCTCCGATTCACTTGAAAGGCTCAAAAGTCTTAATACTTTGATATTAGTTAAGGGTATAAGTTGATGTCAAATCGGAGAATATCGTCTTAATTGCGAGAGGAATAAGACTCTCATGCAAGAGTTTTGGCAGACACATGATTAATGGCTGCGTAGATAGATCAGAAAACATTTCAATGCAGAATAAACCAAATTACAGTTCTCTGTTTAATTTTTCTCTAAACCAACTAATAACAACCATAAGGGTGAAAATACGAGCTAAATTCAACCATAAGAATGAGATTGGAGAGGTCAAACCTTGTTAATAAGGCTGTGTAAAATATAACCCAATTTGCTAAATTACACAAATCTATATCAATCCGTCCACTAACTGTGGATTAGTTTGTTCTGTAGTTTGAAATTTATAATCCACCTTCAAAATTGTTTCACTCCACTATACATATATGAAAAATATTATATAAATTATTATCATATATTATATGCGAATGTATGACAATAGTTTAAAATTATTTTTCAATCAATTAATAAATTGAAACTGCTCAAACTGCGATTGATTATTGACCAATCTGTCATTTATAATTTTACAGAAAATCACACCGCACACACACCCGTAATTGTTAATATAGGTCTTGCACGTACGTTAATTTTGGTTTAAATATTAATGTGCGAAAATGGCAAGGTTTTAAAAGATTCAAATCTGTGTAATTATTGGCAAGTCAAGTGTATTTTGATTTAGTTTCCAATGTTAATATGTATAGCAATCTAATCATATTTAATAGATATACATACATATTTTTTGATTATTAGACAAGTTAATCTTTTGCTCTATAAAGCTCGTGAAAGAGAGAACCCCCATACCTATTCTTTTGTGTTCTAGGTTTGAGAAGCTGGAGAGAGAGAGAGAGAGAGAGAGAGAAGCTATTAAAGCTAAGGTACTTCTTTTTCATTATTGAACTTCTCTCTTTTTTTTTTTTTTCCTTTTTTAATTATATTTCTTAGTAAAGGCTCTCTTTTTTTTTCTTCTTTTTTTTTCAATTATGTTTTTTTAATAAAAAGGAACCTCCTGATGGCTTTTCCATTGCGTGATCTTGCCTTTATTATATATGTTACACAATTGTGGTTTATAAACTTCTATCTCCCACCATGACTGTGTACTGATTGGTTTTCTAAACATTGGCAAGATACTCTACATTCTGATTTATTTATTTACTTATTCTGTTTTCTAGTCATGAATTTCATAGCTTTCCATCTTTTATTAGTTTTTCTGTTCAATAAACTTTTAACAGTAGATAAAGGAGTTATATATATATATATATATATAGTTAGTTAGGGAGATACATCTTCAAAAAGGTGCACATGGTATACCTTTCATAATTTGTTTGCAAAATTTTATAATTTAAATACAAACTATTGTAACTTTTTCACTACAAAAGTTCTAACTTTTTTTTTTTTCTCACTAAAAAATATCATAACAAAATCACAAAATGTCATAATAAAAGTCACAAAGTGTCACAATATTATCATTCTAAATTTTAGGATGAACATCATAAATTCAATATTCATAAATTCACTACAAAATATCATAACACACATTATAAACAATCATATCGTTTATCATAAAAAAATCATAATTTTTTTACGATATGTATCATTTTAAAAGATACACATTGTAAATTTCTCCATATATTTATGACCATATTAGAAAATACAACTAAATAGCATAATTTTTATTTTATTTTATTTTATTATGTTCACTTTGTAAAATCCCGTGCATCGCACGGGTGACTACTAGTATAATATATAAGCAAAAGAGAATTTCTAATGAAAAGGTATATCAAAACTCCACAAGCACAATCTAAATTTGTTGAATTTTCAATTTTAAAAAATAATTAATAAATCATCCTCTCAAACACATATATATGATTTTGCTCATTTTTAATTTTAAATAATGAATTACCAATCCATTGGGCCATCTTTTAAAAATCATTGCCTAAAATTTTTCATTCCCTACAATGAAATAAGGAAAGAACAATTATTTGTGAGGGAAACACATACACGGTTTTGTAAACTTTCTAATCAAAATAAATATATTACAACTTTCTAATTTATTGCTGATGACAGCCTTGATTTTGGTCTTCACACATTGGACAAGTCTTGTGCTTTGGTTAAGTTTGTTTCTCTCTAATTAATTTGTGGTTTCTCTCCATATACCTTCACTGCACCCACAAACATAATTATACTTCTCCCATAAACAGATTCTCTCTCTCAACAGGTTAGTCAATTCTATCACCACACATACATAATACACAAATCTCTTATAAATTATTTGTATGTATATATTATTTTGATTTGCCAGGGAGGCTTGCAAATCCCTTTGCTATAATGGGGGTTTTCTTTTTTGTTCTTTTTTTCCCTGTTTTTTTGTTCTTTCTTTCTTTTTCTTTTTTTTGGGTCAACTGTGTAACTATTGTGGTATATGAATTTCATTAACATCATACAAGGGTTATGGATTTGTCTAAATGTGTAAATAATTTATAAAGCTACAATGGATATATATGCATATAAATTATTTATATTGTGATGTGGTTTTGCTTTTATATTCAAATCGTATGATATATTATTTATTGTTTTTGTAACTAAATAAAATAGAATGATCATTGAGTGAACCAAACACTACCTAATTCTATGAACATTGATATGTGCTTGAGAGATTAAATAAAAAATTAAGGAAATTACATATTTTTTATCTTTAAAATTTTAATTTGTAAACACTTTTTTTTTTTTAGTTCATGCAACCTATGATTTATGGTTGATTTTTTCTTTTTATAGTTCTAAACTACACAAATTTCTTTTTGTCCATGTGTAAAATATCACTTTGCTATTTTTCAAAAAGTTGAAAAAAAATTAATAAAAATGCCAAAAATATATATACAATTTTTTTATTTTGTTTATAAAAAATATTCAAAAAATATTTCCTAAAAAAATAAATAAATAAATGAGCTAAATGACTCATGAGATGAGCAACAACCATAACAATTTGTTAAGAATTGGATTGTTGGCTTAGTAATCGATCCAATTTCGATTTCTAATCTACAAAAAATTACAATTCAAGATATAAAATCAAAAATATTATCAGAACATGGGAAGTACAACTCATGGGCAGGGTATAACTCAAAAACAGGGGTGCAAAGTCACATCTCTTAATGTTTGTGTATTTTTTAGAAGAATTATAGCTTTGTGGAGCAAACAAAACAAAAAATACACAAACATTGAGGGGTGTGACTTTGCACCCCTGTTTTTGAGTTACACCCCGCCCAAGAGTTGTACTTCCCATGTTCTGCTAATATTTTTGATTTTATATCTTGAATTGTAATTTTCTCTCGATTAGAAGTCGAATCTAGAACAATTATTAAGCCAACAATTCAATTCTTATCAAATTGTTATGGTTGTTGCTCAACTCATGAGTCATTTAGCTCATTTATTTAGTAAATATTTTTTGAATATTTTTTATAAACAAAATAAAAAAATTGTATATATATTTTTGGCATTTTTATTAATTTTTTTCAACTTTTTGAAAAATAGCAAAGTGATATTTTGCACATGGACAAAAAGAAATTTGTATAGTTTAGAACTATAAAAAGAAAAAATCAACCATAAATCATAGGTTGCATGAACTATAAAAAAAAATAAAAAAAATAAAAAGTTTACAAATTAAAATTTTAAAGATAAAAAATATGTATTTTCCTTAATTTTTTATTTAATCTCTCTAGCACATATCAATGTTCATAGAATTAGGTAGTGTTTGGTTCACTCAATGATCATTCTATTATATTTAGTTACAAAAATAATAAATAATATATCATACAATTTAAATATAAAAGAAAAACCACATCACAATATAAATAATTTATATCCATATATATCCATTGTAGCTTTATAAATTATTTACACATTTAGACAAATCCATAACCCTTGTATGATGTTAATGAAATTCATATACCACAATAGTTACACAGTTGACCAAAAAAAAAAAAAAAGAAAGAACAAAAAAGAAAACCCACATTGTAGCAAAGGGATTTGCAAGTCTCCCGGAAAATCAAAATAATATATACATACAAATAATTTATAAGAGATTTGTGTATTATGTATGTGTGGTGATAGAATTGACTAACCTGTTGAGAGTGAGAGAGAATCTGTTCATGGGAGAAGTATAATTATGTTTGTGGGTGCCTTGAAGGTATATGGAGAGAAACCACAAATTAATTACTGAGAAACAAACTCAACCAAAGCACAAAACTTGTCCAATGTGTGAAGACCAAAATCAAGGCTGTCGTCAGCAATAAATTAGAAAGTTGTAATTTATTTATTTTAATTAGAAAGTTAACAAAACCGTATATGTGTTTCCCTCACAAATAATTGTTCTTTCCTTATTTCATTGTAGGGAATGAAAAATTTTAGGTAATGATTTTTAAAAGATGGCCCAATGGATTGGTAATTCATTATTTAAAATTAAAAAATGAGCGAAATCATATATACGTGTTTGAGAGTATGATTTATTAATTATTTTTTAAAATTGAAAATTCAACAAATTTAGATTGTGCATGTGGAGTTTTGATATGCCTTCTCATTAGAAACTCCCTTTTGCTTATATAATACTTAGCAGTAACTCGTGCGATGCACAGAAAAAATAAACTATATATATTTTGTGTGATAAATAAATCATTTTAATCTTAAATTATGTCTATGCATAAAAAAATTATTAATTATAAAAATTGTTGAGAATAATAATATCACAATCAGTTGATAACATAAATAACTTGTATCAAACTAAACAAAACATTAAAAGAGAGAAATTCTATAAACTTAGAAAAGTTATCATAAATTTACTTGGACTTTTAAATCAGTTGTAACGCCATGTTCCACATCGGAAGTTTGCATAAGTGATCTTCGGCATATAAGTAATACACCATGTGCTACTAAGTAACTTGAATTTAAGCTTTTGGGTATTGTTGGTCGACCCACAGGTTACTTAGGCCAACAAGTAGTGGGGTATTACAAATTTCCCAACCTATTCGCTAACTTTGAAAATTAAAAACCCACTCCCCGTTGTTCGAAAAATTCCAAAACCCTCCAGATCTCAACTAATGTATCCTAAGTTTTAAACTCAATTGGTTTCACTTGATTTGCTTATCAAAATAATTATTTACAATTAATTATATCCAAACAGGTTATTTTCTGCAGCACTTTAAAGAAATTAATGGTTCTCAAAGTATACACAAGCAATCAATGCAAGGCCAAAAATTTAAGAACCTAGACTCCTAACCGGTTCTAATGACGCTAATTTGGTAATTTTCGGATTTATACCCAAAGAGAACGACACTTTCGAAGTTATTGTTTTAAACCAGTTTTCTGGATAGATTTGAACGCACCAGTTAATATAGATTTCGAATCCCAAAAATTATGAGAAAATTCAGATATGCAATTCAATATGTAATTAATCTACTGTAAAAATTTCAATTCAAAATTCATCCATTTGATATGGTTTCTTGATTTTTAAAGTTTGTGATTCTGTGCAGATTTTTTGGACTAAGAATTACACAATTCTTTATATATGAATTTAACTCTTCAGATTTCTTAACAGTATATATATACACAAATGACATACACCTATAACCTCCCCATGAATGAATTAGATCATAAAATAGAATAAGAATAAAGAACAAAAATAAAATAAAGAAGAAAGTTAGAACCCTACCACACACCCAAAAGTTCTTTGATTGCAACTTCTTTTTTTTCTTCTCTCAAATCCTCTCTCGTGGCTGCTGTGCAGCTGCCATATGTGGTGAACAAATAATTATAGCGATCCCAGTATTTCCTATTGTTATTTAACTGTAATCCGGACTCGGTTCTGTAGATTTGTTGTTGTCTTATTCCAATTTCTATCCCTTACTTTTTGTTTTAGAGTTTTGGGTTGTGTTGGGCAAGTTGGAAATAAGTTGGTTGTGTTTTAAAACTTAGAATTGTGCCCAGGTTTTGGTCTCTCCGCTCGAGCGACGCTTTGACGCTCGAGCGGGCTTTTGTTGTTGCCTCTCCGCTAGAGCGGTAGTTTGGATGCTCGAGCGTGAATTTCCTTCTCTCAGCATTTTGGTCGTCTGCAGAAAATTCAGGGAGGGTGCATTCGGCGCTCGAGCGGATCTTTGGACACTCGAGCGTGAACCTGTGTCTGACGCTCGAGCGGGGTGTTTTACGCTCGAGCGGACATGTTTTATATCAGTCCGTGAAATCACTTTTTGAATCACTTTTCACTTTTCTTTTCTCTCTCATACTTTTCCAAAACCAATTTTTGAGAGCTCCTCACTCTAAAACCTAACTTCTCGCTAGGGTTTGATCTAGTAGGAGTGTTTTCCTCACCTTGGGCCTTGTAAGAAGTGTGTTGATCGTCGAGGGCTTCGTTTTGATCTAAGAAATTTAGGATTTGGAGCACTTCCGAGTTTTGCTCTTATTCTCCTTGGGTTCTACATTTGAGGTAGGGATTTCCTTGTCCTTTTTCAATACTTCGTCTATAGATAGACATGTGGTAGTTTTGTATTGCATGAAAATCATATCCACGTTGGATTTGTTTGAAATCATGAGAAGGAACCTAGGGTTGGTTGTTTGAAAATAGTTATTTTATCATTGATGGTTGTTTTGGGCTAATTGGAATGTAAACTAGCATGTTGTAGTTGAAAGAATAAAAAGCCCTAAATTATATTTTGATTTGGTAAATTAAAATGGAGGGTAGTTAACCCATGTTGTAAATCTCTATTGTTAATGTGAGTTGGGTGAAGGTGTTAGGGCCTAAGGGGTTAACTTTGGCTTTGGAATGGTTTTGAAATGAATGTAGTGGACTAATGTGAGTTATGGCTTTATTGTCAACGGAATTGGTTTTGTGGAAACAAAAGGGATGGAGTTGGTTTTGTGAAAACAAAAGGAAAATGGAATTTGTTTTGTGAAATGAGAAATGTATCTTTGTTATAAGTACGAAAATTGGATTGTTGTTTCTTGAGTGTTAAATACACACATGTGGGGGTTGTATCTTTAACTACCGTGTTAGTGTTGTTGTTGAGTTTATGGCCACATAATAATTGAGTCTTTAATAGATGTACTAAATACTTGCATCTAGAGGTTTTGTCCTTTGCCATCGGTGGAGGATGACATGGTTGTATTGAATTGTCGTGTATGCATCATACCATTGTTGATTGAACATTGTATGTGATGAGATGCTGAAATACATTATATATGTATACCTATTCGGGGGAAATTAATTATGTTTTCATATACTTTAACACATTGCTTGTATCTTGATGGTTTATGTATATGTGTTATACATGTTGGTTATGCCCTGTTATGTTTTGGTTGGTAGTGTTATACTTTGCGCTAAAAATCAGAGGTACCGTGACCTTCCAGCTAACGCCTGGAGAACTAACTGCGCTAAAAATCTAAGGCACCATACCCTTCCAGCTAGTGCCTGGTAAATTGGCATATTGTTGTGAGAAGTGTATCTTTGGCTTACTACGCACATAGCTAGTAGAGTAAAGTTTTGTTGTTGATGTTTCACTATGTCTGAGAATATCATGGATTGTGTTGGTTACGTTTTTGGAGGGCCGAGTTGCCCCATTGGTTTATCTTATGCATGTTGGTGAGTTGTTATCTCCCTTTTTATAACAGTGCATGTATAGATTTGATTGTATCGGGAAGAAGCCAAAATGTCATTTTTGTCTTTTCGAAAGTATGTAGGAGAACGGATATTTTAAAGAGATATATGTTTTGAAAAGGCGTATCTGTGTATGTTAGGAAAATGGAAGAGAGTAGTGGGCTTAGTAAATTTATTTCCTCGGGTATTGTTAATGTTATGAAAGATTGGGAACGGGGGTTAATGAAAAGAAAAGAAAATTGAACCGCCTATGGCGTTGATTGAAATGGTTGTTTTCAAGAAAAGTTCATACTTATGTATATTTTGTATAAACTGTCACATTACTATTCTAGTATGAGATTGGGTATTCACGATCATAGCTATCTGTATGTTGTTATTATTGAAGGCCATGTTGAGATCCCTACTGGACTATATGTTCATCCCTTGTTGTTGAATCTTTTTCAGGTATTGAGCTGAATGTGCTGCAAGATTTGGATCTTCTTATTTGTTGGCCACGGGGCCTCTCTTGTATTGGCAGAATGCCATATGTGTAAAAGGGTTGCATCATTTTTCTTGATTCGTTAATGATGTAAGCTCAAGGGCAATTTATTTATTACACTCATGTTGTATTTACTTGCATACGAATGAGAGCAATGTTATTCACTTCTACGAGTTGAATATACGAGTTTATTTCCGCATGTTATCTCTGAAATGGAATTAAGTAAATGAAATTGGTAATACTTCAAGTAATAAAAAGTGGGGCGTGACAATAATAGAGTAGGGTTTGTGTTAATTTTATTTTATACTAGTAGTGGGCACACATAGATCAAATAAATAGATAAATATACAAAACATATATATAAGTTATATGCAACTCAAATGAGAAGAGCCTTATTTATTAACCTTATGGTCTAGAGTTCAAATCATACCCTCCTCTCTCTCTCTCTCTATATATATTGTTAATAATAAATCTTATTTCTAAATTAAAGATTTTCACTATAAATTTATTTTAAGTTTAAAATTAATTAAAAGACCCTCCAATAATATTTAATTTGCACTTTAGGATTAACCATCAAAATATTTGAGATTGTAAAATTATTATTATTTAATTATTTATTTTATTTTTATATTCAGGTTCTCACATCAGTGGTGTATATTATTATTGTGAGATCAAATTATGAATAACTATTAACTTTTAATTATACTTTATAAGTAGTTTTGAAAAAATTTTAATCTAAGTTTGTTGCCTTGCTCATAAAAAGAACTTAAACAAATGATTAATTGATTATGTTAGCAACTCTCTATCTTTGATTTCCTCTATCAATGACACATATATATCATATCAAAGTATAAATCCTTCTCCATAGTTTGAATAATACTTGCATAGTTCCTACATCATTTTTAAAAAATTAATCAAGATAAGAATTTCGTAAGATTATAAAAATTATATAAGAAAATAGTTTTAATCCATTTTATTTTTTTTTTTAAAATGATGAAAAATTATTTGAATTGTACTTGAAGAAATATAACAAATGATAGCTTTAATCATTATATACCAAAAAAAAGTACATAGGTTACTCAAAGAAAAAATGGTCGAATACAAATAAAGTAATGGACTTTGAATTAAATCACATGGGCTCTAAATTGATAGTGTAATCTAGCAAATTAACTAATAATAACATAGAAATACTGACAAATATGTAGTACTTCCCTATCATCTTTGTATTATACAAATAATTTCATATATCAAATAAAAGTTTTACTTGTTTTAATCTTTCAATAAAATAAGGATCAAGAAAAAAAATTGATAAGAAATTGATTCCAAACTTTATTGTTGCAAAAAACAAAAATTTTAAAGAGAGAATTTAGAAACGGGATTGAACAAATACAATAACAAATGACAGCCTTATAAAAAAATAAAATAAAATAAAAAAACATAACAATGATTTAATGCAAACTATTTTTAATAACTAATAGAAAGAATATGAAATTATTACCTTGTATAAATATGGTGACGAAAATTAATTTTTTGAAATTTTTGTGCTACCTTCTCCTATGCAGCTTTCATTATTTTATTATTAATACTCTTCTCATTCAGAGCCAACCAATTTCATTATTAATCCTTTTATCATTCAGAGCCAATAATTTTTTATTTCTTTTTTAAATCTTTATCACCAGGTAGATAATAACGAATAATAAAAATTATCAAACATGGTTAAGAATTTAATAGGAGATAAGAAGTTATAGATAATGGCATTTCATAAGATAAAAAATTTAAAATAAAAAAGAAGATAATATGTGATAGAAGGAGAAAAAAAATATGAGCAAATCAAAATAAAGATTTAGATATATATGTTTTTGATAGATATATAAATTAACAAATCATATCTTTATCCAAATTTTATTATTTTAATTTTTTGTAAATCAATTATTTAATCTTTATCTTATCTGTAGGCCACGAAATTAATCTTTATAAATTATTTATCGATTTTTATATGTTTATTTATCTATAAGTCGTGAAATTAGTTTTTTAAAATAATTGCTCTTAATTTTTATCTTTATATATAGGTCATGAAATAAATTTTCATAAATTATTTATGAACTTTTATATGTTTATCTATAATGAAATTAATTAAAGTACAAAACGAATGGAACAAAAAAGAGAAGTAATTTCGTTTTTTTTATAAAAAAAAAATCAATTATTTAATCTTTATCTTTATTTGTAGGAATTGAAATTAATTTTTATAAGTTATTTATCAACTTTTATATGATTATTTATGGGAAAATTTTTAAAATTATCTATAAGTTATGAAATTAATTTTTTAATTTTATTTTTATCTGTAAACTATAAAAGTAATTTTCAGTTTTTATATATTTATCTATATGGAGGATTCTCATTCAAAGCCAACCAATTTCATAATTAAAACTCTTCTCATTCAATGTCAATAAATTTTTTTTTTAATCTTTATCACTTGGTAGATAATATGGAATAATAAAAATTATCAAGAAAAGGTTATCTAAATTTTTATCTATAAGTCATGAAATTAATTTTTTTAAATAATTTTTTTTTAATTTTTATCTTTATATATAGGTCATGAAATAAATTTTCATAAATTATTTATGAATTTTATTTGTTTATCTATAATGAAATTAATTAAAGTACAAAATAAAGGGGAAAAAAAAGAAATAATTTCATTTTTTAAAAAATCAATTATATAATCTTTATCTTTATTTGTAGGCCATGAAATTAATTTTTATAAGTTATTTATCAAATTTTATATGTTTATTTATGGGCATAAATTTTAAATTATCTATAAGTTATGAAATTAATTGTTTAATATTTAATCTTTACCTTTACTTGTTGGCCATGAAATTAATTTTTAGAAGTTATATATCAACTTTATTATGTTTATTTATAGGAAGAAATTTTAAATTATCTATAAGTTATGAAATTAATTGTTTAATTTTAATCTTTATCTGTATACTATAAAATTAATTTTCAGTTTTTATATTTTTATCTATATGGAGGAATTTTGAAATTCAAATCTGTAACACCTCAAAAATTTAAACATAAAGATGTAACAATAACTACGGCTTCTTATGGTAAACCGGAATAATTCCCCAACATTTACATTACATAATCATGAGAATTGTACAAAATAGTTCCACATGCGAATTATACTTTCAATGATTTCTAGTGCATGAATCTATAGCATATAGAACATCAAATCCAAAATAAATAAATGCCTTCAAGGCTTACAAATTCCAAGGCTTAAGTCTGGTTACACAAAAATTGGTTTCTCGAACCCATACAGTTATAGCCCTTGGCTAGCAAATATACCACAACAAAATAAGAGTTATATGCTCTCAACAAATATGTCCACGCCCTAATTTGGTGGAATCGTCACATCCTTTCCTGCACCAAATCCCATAGGGGTGAGCATAAAGCCCATTGGGAAATTCTTAACAAAATATATACATTTTGTACAAGCTACATCAAATGAAATGCATATGCCATGGTATGCTTTTGAAGGAAAATCACATTTATGTCTTTTGAAAACCGTCATGCTCAATGATAACTTGAAATGTCAACAATTAAAAAATTATTAATTTAGTTCAAGGGGCAGTAAATATGACTCAGGTAATCCCTAGGTTGGTGTCTGCAAGTAGGCATAACTAGCACTACCAAAATCCCACTTTACCAGTTGCTAACCGGAAGGGAAGTGGTACCTCTTCTGCACGTATTTTCGGTCTTTCACTCCAGACACTCAGGCCAACTTAATCAATTTCATCTACACCTCCTATCCGGACTTACCAACGTATTTACCCCAAAGTAATTCCATAAAAAAAATTTATTCACAAACTTATTTTTGTCAATGCAAATGTTTCCAAACTTAATTCAAAATGTGTAATAACTAATTGAATGGATATGCAATGCAATAATTATCAATGCCACATAACATTTCTCCATTTTCAAATATCTCAACAATAATTCCATAACAATCAAACTTCTCATTTCTCCTTCCAATGCTATTTCACAAAATAGCCGCGTATTCATTTAAATCTATCAACAAGTAACAACATTTTCGCATTTCGTACATTTCTCGACAATTTAGTTATTTCAAGACTATATCAACATCTTTGTACAACAACTCCCAAAATCACCACTTCTCATATTTCATGAAATTCATCATTTATATATATAGAGAGAGAGAGATGAGAAATCCTCCATTCACTTATTCATTTTGGCACAAAAGGATAATATAATAACAATGTCATCCATGGATTCTCAACAACTTCTCAAAATCCCCAAATCTCTAGGTTTTCTCACCACAACTATATACACCCAAATCATTTGGAAAAATTTCTTCAAAAATATTCTTTTTCTCAATCAATGTAGTTCAAAACCCTTAAGAAATTATTTTTAAAAGGAACAAGAAGGAAATCCACTCTCAAACCACCCACATTCTTGAGTTAACAACCAAGTTTTAATGCTATCAAAAGAAATTTCGAAAATCAACTAAATCTTGCAAAAACATATATATGACTCTAAGAAAATCCATACCTCAAGTTCTTGGAGGAAAAAGAGGTGAAAGCTCCAAATCCAACGGTGTTGAAATCCGATCTCCACCACACACAATGAAACCCTTGAAAAGTTTTCCAACTTTGATGAAGGAACTATGGGCAAAACTCTAATGGATTTAAATAAATCAAGGTTTTGATCTAATTTGGTGTAGAGAAGTGTAGAGAGAAGGAAGAGAAATGGATTTGTAGAGAGAGAGATATACAAAAAGTGGTATACACACAACCCAAGGAATAAAAGAAAGCAGATTTTTGGACATCAGCGACTCCCACACGCGCGGCACTCACCTCCGCACATGCGGCACCCCTACCCTGCACCTTCTTCCGTACCTGCATATAATATAGTAGCCAACCCAGGACGTCCCCTGTTTCCCGCATGTGTGGCCTCACCTCTTGCACGTGCGGCCCCCTTCCAACACGTTTGGCCCAAGGTCCCACACATGCGGCTCTATTCTTTAGCCAGGAAATTTTCCAGCTTAACACTGGACACTCTGGACCAAACCTCGCACCTTTGAAACATGAGAAACTTGACACATAAATAAATAAAAGTAAGGACTTTAAAACAAACTTCCAAATACAACAAACCCAAACCATTAACAAGGCTCCTGGTTAAACCCGACACTCTAACAAAGGCAAACCCAAGGTTAAACAAAAAGGAAGGAGACAAATAACATACCTGGTCATTACAACGTCCCCACCATAGGACATTTCGTCCCTGAAATTAAATAAAACTACCCAAACAAAGGGGTTTCAAGTGATCAAAACCACGCTATTGCATTTCCAATTCACAACATTAGCTCTTAACCAAAATTCACCATCATCATCATGACTACCCCATTAACAACAACCGTTCAAGATAAGCATAAGCATGAAGCTTTCCGATAAAAGTAGTAACAATCCACAACGACCTCAAGCTTAAAACAACAACATGCATAACAACACATAATTAACAATTTTAACACATTTCCCTCAAACACAAGGAAATATTACAAAGGAAAACAACTTAAGCATTTTCAAATAAATCTGGATAGCTGGAGCGGACTTCCACCTCCTGTTCCCAAGTTGCTTCTTCAACCCCATGGTGTCTCCATAACACATTGACCAACGGTATGGTTTTGCCCCGTAGCACTTGCTCCCGGGCATCTAGTATTTGAACTGGTCGCTCTTCATAAGAGGCATCCTTATCTACCTCCAAATTAACCCAATCAAGCACACGAGAAGGGTCAGGTTCATAGTTCCTCAGCATAGATACATGAAACACGTTGAGAACCCCCAAAAGTTGTAGCGGTAAAGCCAACCGGTATGCCACTTCCCCAATTCTCTCCAATATCTCGAAAGGCCCAATGAACCTCGAAGAGAATTTACCACTCTTACCGAATCTCATCAAACCCTGTCTTGGTGAGATTTTAAAGAATACATGGTCACCAACTTGAAGGATAAAGGTCGTTTCCTCTTATCGGCATAACTCTTTTGTCAGTTTTGGGCCGTAGCTAACCTTTTCCAAATGAGAACAACTTTCTCGGTTGTCTCTCTAATTTCTGGACCCAACAACGATGCATCACCCACCTCGGCCCAACAAACTGGTGATCTACAAGGTTTTATACAAGGCCTCAAATAGTGCCATCTCAATGCTAGCCTGGTAACTATTGTTGTAGGCAAACTCAATCAGTGGTAAGTGCCGCTCCCAAGACCCCTTGAAATCAAGGGCACATGCTCTAAACATATCCTCCAAAATCTGAATGGTACGTTCTAACTGCCCATCGGTTTGAGGGTCGTAAGCGGTGCTAAAGGTCAACTCAGTTCCTAATGCCTTTTGAAGGCTTTGCCACAACCGGACAGTATAACGAGGATCTCTATCTGATACAATGGTTACAGGGACTCTATGAAGACGAACTGTCTGTCTAATGTACAACTCTGCCAAATGCTCAACTGGGTCACCGGTGCGCATCGGAATGAAATGCGTAGACTTAGTCAACCTATCAACAATCACCCAAACGGCATCATTGCCTCGTTGTGTTCTAGGAAGCTCAACTAAAAAATCCATGGTAATATGCTCACATTTCCACTCAGCTATCGGTAAGGGTTGTAGCAAACTCGCTGGTCTTTGGTGTTCGGCTTTCATTTGTTGACAAGTAAGGCATTTCGATACAAATGAAGTGACATCCCACTTTATACCCCTCCACCAAAAATGCCGACAAAGATCATGATACATTTTGGTGCCTCCTGGATGTATCGCAAGGCATGAGTGATGAAACTCTCGAAATACTACCTCTCTACAAGATTCTGGTACAAACAAACGATCTAGAAAACATACACTGTGATCCGAGTGAATGTTCAAACCCTTCTCTTCCTTTCCATTGGAAATTTTATCATAAATTAACTCTACTTCACGGTCTCCTTGTTGTGCCTCTATGACCTTACTAATCAAGGTAGGTTGAGCACTCAAAGTAAACAAGGTTGCACTCTCACCGGACTCACTCAAGTGCAAATCAAACTTGCCGATATCACATAGCATAACCCACTCCCGTATGGCCACACTTGCCAAACTACTCACAGATTTCTGACTCAAAGCATCGGCTACCACATTGGCTTTCCCTATATGATAATGTAACTCAAAGTCATAATCTTCAATAAATTCCATCCACCTTCATTGGCATAAATTCACGTCTTTTTAAGAAAATAAATACTTTAAGCTCTTATGATCGGAGAAAACCTCAAACTTCTCGTCATACAAATAATGTCTCCAAATTTTCAAGGCAAAAATCACGACCACTAATTCCAAATCATGGGTGAGGTAGTTCTTCTCATGGGTTTTTAATTGTCGTGAACCGTAGGCCATAACCTTTCCCCCTTGTATCAAAACACAACCAAGCCCATCCCGAGATGCATCGCAATAAATGGTGTAACCCAAACCTCTTTCCAGAATTATCAAGACTGGTGTGGTAGTCAATCTAGTCTTAAGTTGTTGGAATGACTTTTCACAAGCCTCACTCAACACAAATTAGACACCCTTTCTAGTCAACCTGGTCAAATGCGCGGCTAGTCTAGAGAAGTTCCTTACAAAACATCAATAATACCCGCTAATCCCAAGAAACTCCAGATCTCAAAAACATTTTTGGGCTATCCCCAATCCTGCACGGCATCTATCTTTGAGGAGTCCACAGTTACTCCCTCTCTTGATACCACATGCCCCAAAAACTTCACGTTGGTTAGCCAAAACTCGCATTTCTCAAACTTGACATACAATCGGTGCTCCCTAAGCAATTCAAGCTCTACCCGCAACTGAGCCTCTTGTTCCTCCTCAGAGGTTGAATAAATTAAGATGTCATCCACAAAGACGACCATAAAACGATCCAAGTATTCTAAACAAATCCAGTTCATCAAATCCATAAAGGAAGCCGGTGCATTAGTCAACCCAAAAGGCATTACAAGATATTCGTTGTGGCCATAACGCATATAAAAGGCCATTTTTTGGATGTCCTCCTCCCTGACTCTCAACTGATGATACCCTAACCTCAAATCTATCTTCGAAAAGCATCGAGACCCTCTAAGTTGGTCAAACAAATAATCTATTCTAGGTAGAGGATACTTGTTCTTAATGGTAACCCGGTTCAACTTGCGGTAATCAATACATAACCGCAATGATCCATCATTCTTCTTCGTAAAAAGAGTCGGCGCTCCCCAAGGTGACGTACTAGGGCGAATGAAGCCCTTGTCTAAAAGCTCTTGGAGTTGAATCTTCAACTCATGCAATTCGACGGGTGCAAATCTATACGGCGCCATAGAAATCGATGCCGTGCCAGGTACTAAGTCAATGGAGAACTCGATCTCCCAGTGAGGTGGCAAGCTAGTAAGATCCTCGGGAAAGACATCTGGGTATTCACAAACTACCCTTAGCAACTCAACACGGGCCCTATCACTCTCACCATCCAAGAGAGTTGTAAGAAGGCCACTAAGCTTGCTCCTACTAGAAGGATAAAAAACTGGTGACAAGACCCTATCAACCCGGTCCCCTAGAAAACAAAAACAATCACCATTCGAGGTGCACACCGTAACTCTCTAATGGTAACAATCAATCACAGCTCGGTACGAAGGTAACCAGTCCATGCCTAAAATGACATCAAAACTCGACATGTCTAGTAACACAAAAACAAATAGAAGTCGACGCCCGACAACCTCTATCTCACAACTACGACATCCCCGGTCTAAATCAACCGTACTCCTAACTGGTGACTCTACTCTGAGCGAAGACGCTAACTGTGCCACCTCTAACCCCAATACAGAAGCAAATATAGTAGATATAAATGAATGAGATGCACCTGTATCTATCAACACATTAGCCAAAGAATTACACACAACAAAAATACCTTTCACAACTGAGGATCCAGGTAATTTCTTTGGCGCGGTAATAACATACACGTGCCCTTGTGGCCTCTGATCAACCTGCTCATCTCTCGAAGTATAGGTCTGATGTACTGATTGAGCCGAAGTGGCTTCCTGATTAGCTTGTGAAGTCTAAACTGAGTGAGCTTGCTGGTGGCTCTGAGTCTGCCTCGATCCTGATGCCCCAGATGCGCCTCCTAACTGTGGGCAAACCCTCTTCATATGCCCCGATTGACTACACTGAAAGCAAGTAAGTCCTTGCCCTGTATTCTGGGACTGACTCTGGGATCGGTTAGGTGGTGGTGGTAGCAATATCTGCTGTCCTCCCCACTTCTATGGGCATGAAAAGGCCTTGTGACCCAGCTGACCAGACTTGAAACACAAGAAATTACCAGGTATGCTTTTCCCCAGGCCCGCACTAGGCAAGGGAAATGTGGATCTAGACTGCTGTGGTTGGGACTGGGATGAAAAAGTGCTCCTGCTCTTCTTGTTAGGTCTGTAGTCTCTCTGTGACTCTTGGCCTCTAGACCTTAAACCCCGAATTCTTTCCTTATCAGTTTGCACTGTAATCTCCACATATGCCGCCGCCTACACAAGATGGTCATAGTTCCAGATCATATTCCCGGCAACCTTGAATGAGATCTTAGTTCTTAACTTCTTCTCGAACTCAATGCAACAACGCTCTTCTGTTGCCACTAACTCCAGTGCAAACCGGGACAAACTAGAGAAGGCCGTCTCAAACTCGGCCATGGACATATTAAGTAGTTTGAGGTCTTGAAATTCTTGCCTCAACCTCTCCCTAGCAGTGGGAGGTAGGTAATTATCTTAGAAAGCAACCACAAAGGCTTCCCACGTCGGCTCCACCCTATCCTTAGCGTACTTCCACCGTTGGCCCGCATCCCCCTTAAGGTAGTAACTCGCTAGAGTCACCCTTAGCTCTCTATCTTCATTGTGAAGCATTCTAAATGTCTTCACCTTTTGCTCAAGCCATTCATTCGTTTTCTTGGGCTCGGGGCCACCATGGAACTCATCCGGTTTGGCCTGCAAAAAACTCCCTAGTGAGAAAACTCGCCCTTGTTTCTACGGATCCACTCTCAACATGTTCATCGATTCCCTCAAAGCCCCCGCCATTTCTCGGGCTAGGACCCCCATTGCGGCTTGGCCCCCTTGCCCTGGGATTTTCGCTTGCCTTACTTGCTTGGCCACATTAGCTTGGCTCGCTTGCTCGGCCGCTTTGGCTTGGCCAAACCTCTCCTCTTGCACCAGAACCTCATGGACCAGTAATTCAAGCACACCCTGGTGAGGCCTACCACACCTACTTCCTCTACCACCACGGGCTTGACCTCTTCTGGAATAAGGGACAAGAGAAATAATTTAGCACACAAACCTACATGTGCATCGTAACTTGCCTCACACGTTTGACCACAACAATTCTATGTATTTCTCTACCATACAAACAATTTAATTTCACTCCACATAAGCACTTAGTCACGTAAGCACATATGGATTATTCTTTTATGATGAGATTAACCAAGAATTCTTAGTAGAACGAGTATTGATCAAGTACCCTTCTAGTAAGACCTCAAGGAATTTAATAGGCGCAAAAAACATCCCAAAAGTCCAACCCCATACCCATCCAGTCATATAAACATGTTATCACATAACCACAAAATATACAATATCTCATAATCAAGCGAGTTGAAACCTTGTAGTAAAACCACCACTTCCCATGAGCCCCAAGTATTCAAACCCAGTAGCTCTGATACCAAGTTGTAACGCCCCAAAAATTTAAACATAAAGATAGAACAATAACCACGACTTCTTATGGTAAACCGAAATAATTCCCCAACATTTACATTACGTAATCATGAGGTTTGTACAAAATAGTTCCACATGCGAATTATACATTTAATGATTTCTAGTGCATGAATCTATAGCATGTAGAACATCAAATCCAAAATAAATAAATGCCCTCAAGGCTTACAAATTCAAAGGCTTAAGCCCGGTTACACAAAAATTGGTTGCTCGAACCCACACAGTTATAGCCCTTAGCTAGCAAAATATACCACAACAAAATAAGAGCCATATGCTCTCAACAAATATGTCCACGCCCTAATTTGGTGGAATCGCCACATCCTTTCCTACACCAAATCCCATAGGGGCAAGCATAAAACCCATTAGGAAATTTTTAACAAAGTATATATATTTTATACAAGCTACATCAAACGAAATGCATATGCCATGCCATGCTTTTGAAGGAAAATCACATTTATGTCTTTTGAAAACCATCATGCTGAATGATAACTAGAAATCTTGACAATTCAAAAATTATCAATTAGTTCAAGGGGCGGTAAATACGACTCAAGTAATCCCTAGATTGGTGTCTGCAAGTAGGCATAACTATCACTACCAAAATCCCACTTTACCGGTTGCTAACCGGAAGGGAAATGGTACCTCTTCCGCGCGTATTTTCGGTCTTTCACTCCGAATACTTAGGCCAACTTAATCAATTTCATCTACACCTCCTATCCGGACTTACCAACGTATTTACCCCAAAGCAATTCCATGAAAAAAAATTATTCACAAACTTTCTTCCTCAATAGAAAAGTTTCCAAACTCAATTTAAAATGTGTAATAACCAATTGAATGGGTATGCAATGCAATAATTATCAATGCCACATAACATTTCTCCATTTTCAAATATCTCAACAATAATTCCATAACAATCAAAATTCCCATTTCTCCTTCCCGTGCTATTTCACAAAATAGTCACATATTCATTTAAATCTATCAACAAGTAACAACATTTCCGCATTTCGTACATTTCTTGACAATTTAGTCATTTCAAGACTATATCAACATCTTTGCACAACATGTGACACCCCAAAAATCGGGAACATCAGGGGATATATTAACAAATAAATATAGGGTTTATCTAGGATTATGAGTTAGAGAATGTCACCAATGAATCCTTTAGTCAATAACCAAGTAAGATCTCAAGAATGATTGGAGGAGTCAAACTAGCCTCCCTTCAAAGATATTAACACAAGGTCTACATGAGTTGACGAGACAATAAGGAATAGGTAATAATTTCAAAATCATGTCTTAAATACAACATGGGATCTATGACTTACAATCTCAAAACACGTTTACGAACTAGTTTCTAATCCTCCCAAGGTAGCCGTACGTCTTCAAATGCTTTAGCTTTGCCTTCAACCGGTCTAATAGTCTTCAATACTTGGCATGAAACACCATGAGCTTTGAATGCCCAGTAAATACATACACACCCAGCCCCTTTTTCCCAATCCGATACACCATCACATTTATAACAAGCAAGTAATGAAGCATCATGATATTCAAGACAATATAAGGATTACAAAGGTAGATATTAGAAGTGTAGAAATCCCCCCAAGAGATTTTATCCTCCCAACCACAAGAATTGGACACCAAACTATTCAGAACTCCCCCTTTTGCGGCTTTGTTGCAGAACTTACCTCGGATGCCTACCAACGGTTATATACCGTGTAGCGCCAACCGCAAGGCCTCAAAAGGGACAGCGAAAAGAAAAATGTTTTATCACCCAGAATCCAACCTTCTCTTTCCAAAAAGTTTCATCCTCCTGAATGTCCCATCTGGACCCAACCTTATCTCATCAATCAAACCATCGCAAAGAGTCTGAATTCGTCCGTTCCATTTTAGGGTTTACGTAATAACCGCTTGCGCAAGACTTAATCTTCAATTAGGGAGCACATCCTATCAATCCATACTTAACACATTATCATCCTTCATTATTCAAGTGATCGAAACCCCGTTAGCCACCCAATTAAGTTTTCCATTTGGATTAATGTTTTAAGTGAAGCTAGAACAAACTGAACAAGATAGTAATATCCACATAAGAATAAGCATCATTAAAATGAAGAAGATAAGGAACACAACCATAACACATGCAATGTCATACCAAGACATGATCATAAACTAATAACCATATTCATGAACACAAGAGCATAAAACACCCATGCAAAACTAAATTTCCAGATTCAGTACCTGTTAAAGATTAAAATCAAAAGAGCTATTTCAGATTTTTCCCGAACTCAAATTTCCTATGGTTCGTAGAGAATTTAATCTAGTTTTCCAAACATGTTTCGGAAATGTGATAGCTTTACTAGATTTTTAGTTATTTAAGAAACACTCCAGCACTGTCTAGATTCGTCAATCGTTACGGAAATCAGATTTTCTTACAAACCGCTCATGCTTTTTTAATGAAACAAATTTTCCTTGAATTCTAACTCCTTAAGTAAGATTTTGACATAAAATTAAGGACCAGAATATTTTTCTACATTTTTCTAAAATTTTCGAAAGTTGGCTATAAAACAGATTTTTCTGGCACAATTTTTGAAATAAGAAAGTTGGCGAGAAAAGAGGTCAACTAGGGGAAATTTTCCACTTATCATGTGATGAAAACATGCTAAATAATATGTATTAAACTCAAAAATTTAAGGTGAATGTGTGCCTTTGGAAATTATGAGAGATTGATATGGAAAAAGGTAGTCTTATACCGATTAAGAGAAATACAAGAAGGGTAGAATCAAGGCTCAATTTCTTTTATTTTTAACATGAGAATACCATCAAAACACATCTGAAAATACCATTTAAAACTTCTAATAACATGTATTTGAAAAATAAAAATGAAAGAGAGAGTTGTGTTGTGGCTTACTTGAGGCTTGATTTAATTGCTAGCAAACTTTCTTTCTCTCCTATCCTCCACCACGCTCACCCTCCTCTCTCTCTTCCTCTTATTTCTTTCTCTCAACTGAATGTGTAGGTACGTATAAGTGTTGTTCTTGTGTGCAAAATGCTAAGGGCGAGGTTCCTTTTATAGGAAAATTGGTGCAAAAGGTATATTTTGCCCATTGGTTGGAATGGAATGGAATTGAGATGTATTTAGTTGGAATGTAATGGAATGATGGATCATTAGGGAGCCTAATCATGTATTAAGGAATGATCTAGTTAGGGTTAGGCTTAAGTAGAAACAAGATAGTTACAAGTACAAGACAACTTTCCTTGATTTGAGGGTACCAATGATACTTTTTCCATGATTTAAGGAATTTGTCTCTAAAGTATCTATGATTGTAGCCTAGAGAGGGTGATGGCTAGCCATGTGTTAGATTTGGGGAGATTTTTGTTGATTATATATATATATATAAACAAATTTTGTGTACAAAATTATTTATTGAAGAAAGATACAAGTATATATACATATATATGTATATGTGTGGAATGATACTAGTTTGGGGTCAACATGTTATTCAAGAAGAATATGAGGGCCAAAATCTTGATTTATGAATTTGAACATTTAATTAAGTGTAATATTTAATTTATTTAAGGTCTGAAAATTTAATTCAGTTAAAGTTTCTCTGTTTTGAATTAAATGACGAATTATACTAAGACCCGAAAACCTAGGGTTTCTTGTATGGAAAATATACTTAGGAAAATTTATTTGATTATTATTAGGGTTTAGAAATGGTTCCTGAGTTCCAGGTTCAATTAGGGTTTTCGAGTTTTCGTTGGCATGCATGCTCGATTCTATAACTAGAATTGAAGACAAATAAGGATTGGAGGGTCTTTATTGAAATAATTCAAAAGTCAAGGATTTAATAGGTTTTACAAAGGTTAGGGGCCTCACACAACAACTCCCAAGAATTAAATGATGAATTATACTAAGAACCGAAAACCTAGGGTTTCTTGTATGGAAAATATACTTAGGAAAATTTATTTGATTATTATTAGGGTTTAGAAATGGTTCTTGAGTTCCAGGTTCAATTAGGGTTTTCGAGTTTTCGTTGGCATGCATGCTCGATTCTATAACTAGAATTGAAGACAAATAAGGATTGGAGGGTCTTTATTGAAATAATTCAAAAGTCAAGGATTTAATAGGTTTTACAAAGGTTAGGGGCCTCACACAACAACTCCCAAAATCACCACTTCTCATATTTCATGAAATTCATCATTTATAATATAGAGAGATGATAAATCCCCCATTCACTTATTCATTTTGGCACAAAAGGATAATATAACAACAATGTCATCAAGGATTCTCAACAACTTCTCAAAATCCCCAAATCTTTAGGTTTTCTCACCACAACTATACACACCCAAATCATTTGGAAAGATTTCTTCAAAAACATTCTTTTTCTCAATCAATGTAGTTCAAAACCCTCAAGAAATTATTTTTAAAAGAAACAGGGAGGAAATCCACTCTCAAACCACCCACATTCTTGAGTTAACAACCAAGTTTTAATGCTATCAAAAGAAATTTCGAAAATCAACTAAATCTTGCAAAAACATATATATAACTCTAAGAAAATCCATACCTCAAGTTCTTGGAGGAAAAAGAGGTGAAAGCTCCAAATCCAACGGTGTTGAAATCTGATCTCCACCGCACACAATGAAGCCCTCGAAAAGTTCTCCAACTTTGATGAAGGAACTATGAGCAAAACTCTAATGGATTTAAAGAAATCAAGGTTTTAATCTAATTTGGTGTAGTAGGGAAGTGTAGAGAGAAAGAAGAGAAATGGGTTTGTAGAGAGAGAGAGATATACAAAAAGTGGTATACACACATCCCAAGGAAGAAAAGAAAAGCCGATTTTTGGACATCAGCGACTCCTGCTTATGCGGTACTCATCCCCGCACATGCGGCACCTCTACCCTGCACCTTTTTCTGCATTTGCATATTATACAGTAGCCAATCCAGGACTTCCCCTGTTTCCCACACGTGCGGCCCCCTTACCACACTTACTCCTCTATTATTTTACAGACGTGCAAAGTACTAAGTGTTTGCAAACCCCGTTCGAGCGCAAGAAGGCCCGCTCGAGCGGAAGACCAAAAGTTCTGGGCAACAACATTCTAGACCAACAAGCAACCAACCTGTTCCAAACACGTCCAAGGCCTTTCAAAACTCAAATTCAAAGAGCAAAAAGGAGGAAAAGACATATATAACAATATTAAACCACAAGACCCGAGTCTGGGAAACAACAAAGGTCGGGTTAAAACCGAAATCACGATAATCTTCCCCTCTTAAAGAATTTCGTCCCCAAAATTACAAATCAGGTTTCAAAATCAAGTTTAGCCAATTTTCAAAATGAATATAATTCAATTCTCATCACCATGACCCACCTACTGGCCATTCAATCCTTTCACAAAGGAATAAATCCACAATATACATCTCAACATATATTACCAATATCCATTTCTCGAAATTTTCAACCAATTTCAATATGAATACCTCATATTTCGAAGACATATTCAATGTTTATGACAAATTCACATTTCCAAAATTTTAATAGCATATACAATGTTCATATTAAACTTGCATTTTCGAAACATATTTAACATATAGAATGTTCTCATAATTCAAAACATATACAATGTCTTTATAGTTCATAAACAAAACTAAGATCTCATCATATGTTCAAATATCAACAAATAAGTCTGGATATTTCTCACGGACTTCCAATTCTCGCTCCCAAGTTGTTTCCTTAACCCCATGATGTTTCCACAATATTTTGACCAAGGGAATTGTCTTGCCTCACAAGACTTGGTCCCGTCTATTCAAGACTCTCACTGGCCTCTCCTCATATGAGGCATCCTCATCTACCTCCAAGTCGGTCCAATCCAACACATGCAATGGATCTGGCTCATACTTCCAAAGCATACTAATATGAAAGGCATCATGCACTCCGGAAAGTTGTGGTGGCAATGCCAAACGATAGGCAACTTCTCCAATCCACTCAAGGATTTCAAAAGGGCCAATAAACCAAGAGGATAACTTCCCACTTTTCCCGAATTTCATCAAACCCTGCCTAGGTGATATTTTCAAAAAGACATGATCACCCACCTCAAAAGACAAGGGTCTACTCCTACGGTCGGCGTAACTTTTCTGGCGACTCTGGGCTATAACTAGCCTCTTACGGATAAGTGCAACTTTTTCCGTCGTTTCCCGAACCAACTCTGTGCCCAACAAAGGTGCATCACCCACCTCGGCCCAACACACTGGAGATCTACACGGTCGGCCATACAAGGCCTCGAATGGTGCCATGTTGATACTCGACTAGAAACTGTTGTTATAGGCAAACTCCACTAAGGGCAGGTGCCTCTCCCACGACCCCTTGAAGTCAGGGACACAACCTCGAAGCAAATCCTCAAGGATCTGGATAGTACGCTCGGACTGCCCGTTAGTTTGAGGATGATACGTAGTACTAAAGGTCAACCTAGTGCCCAGGGCACTCTGTTGGCTTGCCAGAACCGAGCCGTAAAATGCGGATCTCTATCTGAAACGATTGTCGCAGGGATCCCGTGCAGTCTCACTATGTCCCTGATATACAAGTTGGCAAAATAGTCTACCGAATCACTCACGCATATAGGTAACAAGTGCGCAGACTTGGTCAACCGGTCAACTACCACCCAAATGGCATCACTACCTTGTTGAGTCCTCAAAAGGCCCATAATAAAATCCATCGTGACATGCTCCCACTTCCACTCAGCTATAGGCAAGGGTTGCAACAAACTCGCTGGCCTCTGATGTTCGACCTTCACTTATTGACAAGTAAGGCACTTCGATACAAACATGGCCACATCCTTCTTCATACCCCTCCACCAAAACCGGCGACTAAGGTCATGATACATCTTTGTGCCTCCCGGATGCACCATAAGGTGTGAATGGTGAAACTCTCGAAGTACTTCCTCTCGGCAAGACTCTGGTATGAACAAACGGTAATGGTATCTCACACTCTGATCGGGATACACATTCAAGCCCTTCTCCACTTTTTCATCGGAAATCTTCTTCCCGAGGGTTTCTACTTCAATCACTTTTCTGCACTTCTAACACTCGGCTCACAAGTGTAGGTTGGGTAACCACCACAAATAAAGTTACAGATTTGACAGACTCACCAAGATGCAAGTCGAACTCCCCAAGAGCACCCAACATCTCCCATTCTCGAATGGCGATACAAGCCACACTGCTAATAGATTTCCGACTCAAGGCAGTTATATAAGCCACACTGCTAATAGATTTCCGACTCAAGGCATCTGCTACAACATTTGCCTTCCTCGAATGATAATGTAACTCAAAATCATGATCCTCTATAAACTACATCCACCGTCTCTGCCTCAAATTTAAGTCTTTCTAAGTAAACAGATACTTCAGACTCTTGTGATCAGAAAACACCTCAAATTTCTCGCCATACATAAAATGCCTCCAAATTTTTAAGGAAAAAATCACCGCTGCTAATTCTAGATCGTGAGTAGGGTAATTTCTCTCATGTGTTTTCAACTGTCGTGAGCCATAGGCTACTACTTTCTCCTCTTGCATCAACACACAACCCAAACCTTCTCATAAGGCATCATAATACATTGAATAACTCGAACCCCTTTCCAGAATAATCAAAACTGGAGCAGTAGTAAGTCTAACCTTAAGTTCCTGGAACGACTTCTTACAAGTCTCATCCCACACAAATTTAACCATCTTCCTCGTTAGCTTAGTTAAAGGTGATGCTAGTCTGTAGAAATCCTTCACAAATCTCCAATAATACTCGGCCAACCCCAGGAAACTACGGATCTCAAAGGCATTCTTAGGTTGTCCCCAATCTTGCACTACCTCTATTGTAATGCCTCATATTTTATTACTCGGATAACTTTACCAATATTCATTAATTAAGTCCGTTTACAAATAACATTTCATCTTTGGATGAAATGATGAATAATTAAATATACATATTCCCTCTCGTTATACAACAATGACATTTACATACAAATAAAAGAAATGCCCTGAGGCTTACAATCAAAGAGAGGACACTACTTTTTATAAAAAAAAATAGCACTCAACCAAACAACAAATGAAGTAGTACAATCCATCACTACATTACACTTATGAAATGGTAAAAACCATTCTTTGATTTTCAAATCCGAAAACCATTCCCTGTACACATGTACGGGCGGGGGGTGAGCAACCACTAGCTCACCAAGCAATCTCATATTAAAACATTAGAAGATATGCGGGTACCAAAATACTCGTACATATATGTGAAATCATATCATGTCAAAACCATATGATTTTATTACATAATCTCTTAAATCCAATTTATTTAATTAACCACAACAAGTTAACTTAAATAAATAAACGTGTTTCAATAGTAACAGGACATCCTTTTCAATTCATTCAATTATCTCATTATCAATTGAATTAAATAATTAAATAATTCATCAAATCTATTTTATACAATCTTATGAGATGAATGCGTATGCCATGTCTTGCTCAAAATATTTTTCTCATCTTTTGAAAATCTTACGCACAATGCCATTTTGAAAACACATTAATCTAACAATTTCAATAAAATTCCAAGATGGTAAATACGACTCAGGTAATTCCTAGGCTGGTGTCTGGAAGTAGGCCATACAAGTACTACCAATTTATCATTTTTACCAGTATTAACTGGAAGGCTTGACACCTGTAATATGTTATTTTTACCAGTATTAATTGAAAGGCTTGACACATGTAATCTGTCATTTTTACTAGTATTAACTGGAAGGCTCGACATCTATCATCTACACCACCTTTCAAGACTTACCACCGTATTTACCTCCAAAATCATTTCGTGAAAACTTATTTCCCAACATTTCTTTCTCAATGCAAAGTTTTCAAATCAAATTTCAAAGCTCATCATTATCAAATGAATTGATATGCCAATGCAATGATTAATAATACAATACAATACAATATTTCTTCCACTTTCAATACTTCCACACAATATTCCCATTGTGATCAAAATTATCATTTCTCATTTCAATATAATTTCTCAAGATGAATATAAATACTTTTATTCCAATTCATCCATGGAACAATAAAATTCTCACACTTAGAGCAATCTCAACCATTTAGTCACTTCAAGACTATATCAACATTTTTAACAACAATTTTCAAAACTTCAACAATTCTCATCTTCCATGAAAAACCATCATTTATATGTAAACAAATAAACAGTTTTTTAAATATCATTTATTTTGGCACACAAAATAAATATAACAACATCTTCAAATATTGTCAACATCTTTCTTAAAAACCCCCAATTTCTAGGTTTTCTCACCAAAATCACTCTTCCTTATTTATTGAAAGAAAGTCACCAAAAACATTTCTCTTCAATCATCATATTTCAAAACCCTCAATTTCTATTTTAAAAGGAATAAGAAAGTAAACCCACTTAAAAAAAAAAACTCATATCTTCTTGAATCAATAATCACTTTTAAAACAAATCAAAGGATGATTTCGAAAATCATCTAGATCTTGCAAAAACATATATATAACTATATTTCAACATAACCATTTTTTATGCCAAACTATTTAAAAAGGTAATATTTTTACCAAATTTTCTACCAATAACAATTTCACAACTTTTTCTAAAATTACTTAACCAACATGATATTTACATCAAAAATTATGAAATATGCCTAATGGTAACATTTTCAAAGTTATGAGTTTGAAAGTCCACATTTCACATTTTTATTTTCATAAAAATGAACATAACTAAATCATCAACATATCATCTTTTATAAAATATCATGAATATAACATTACCAAATTTTCTACCAATAACAATTTCACAACTTTTTCTAAAATTACTTAACCAACATGATATTTACATCAAAAATTATGAAATATGCCCAATGGTAACATTTTCAAAGTTATGAGTTTGAAAGTCCACATTTCACATTTCACATTTTTATTTTCATAAAAATGAACATAACTAAATCATCAACATATCATCTTTTATAAAATATCATGAATATAACAATTTTAGAGTTTTTAATCCCAAAACAACTCTATAATTTCTACTTAAGCATCCACTCCATATTCCTCAACATTAATTTCTTTTTCTCAAAAATAAATTCCAAATCAAAGATAAAAAAAAAATCAATTATATTTATCAAAATAAATCATCTAATCATAATATGATGTAGAGACAATCTATACAACTATTAAATTTTATTTTCAGTTTTCTTTGTAAAATTATCAACACAAAATGATTTTCCCAAATCAATATCAAAATGCCAACATTTTTAACATTTCAATATAATTTTTCTTCCAAAAATTACCAAACAAAAATCTCAATATATATATATATGCAATACCTCTTATAATGATATGAAGAAAGTTCGAAAATGAAGAATATGAAGAAAGTTCCTACCTCAAATATGAAGAATAGCTTATCCGAAAATGCAAATATCACCCGATCATGAATCCGAGAACAACATTGCGAAGGTCACAACAAGCTCTCCAACTTTCATTTACAACACTTTTGCAAAATCTCACTCTAAAGACTCCCATTTGAAGCTAAAAGATTGAGCAACAATGGTGAACATGGAGAGAGAGAGAGAGAGAGAGAGAGATAGAGAGAGAGAGCTGAGCTCTCTGTTCAGCCCAAGAAAAGCAAAAATGAGGAGGAAGGAAATTGAGTGGTGTGGGGGACAACCCCTCGTGGGTTGTCTTCCCAAGAGTGGTTTCTTTTCAAAAAATAAAAAATAAAAAATTTAATTTTTGTAATAATATCTCAAAATTTTATAATATAAATTATAAAATGATATAATTTTTCTCACCACAAAATATAATATTTTTGTACACCATAAAATATAATATTTTGCTCACCACGAAATATACACCCATTTTATATACTATAAAAATATACAATTTTTTACCATACGGTACACACCACAAATTCAACTTTCAAATATATATCATAACCATATATAATAAATAATTACAACTCCCAATATGGTCACTACTAATCACATAATTAAAAAGGACCAAACAGTTAAACATGAGTCATAAACAAACTCAAATTAAATTAAATCCAAGTCATGGGTCTTGAATTAAATTCCCACCCATAAGCCAAAAATGGCCCAATTATATACCAAAATAAGCCCAACAAATTTATCTTAAGTCATGGTCTAAACATTCAAAATTAAATAACAAAATTTTGCTATACATTAACCTGAACACCAATCAGTCCGTGAATTTTTATAAAATAAATACTCATCAATAAATTCTGAAATTTTTACCCAACGTGATAGACTCGTATGTGAACAACATATAAAAATTGCATAATTTTCTAAGATCGGGAACTATTTTTAAAAAATACAAAACCGAACTGTTTTTGCATAGAATTTACACAACAGTCAAATTCGAAAATTTGCTCAATTAAATTATGCACTGTCTATTTTTTTTAAAAAAATTATGGGTCATTACATCTATCTTGGATGAATCTACGATCACCCCTTCCTCGGATACCACATGGCCTAAGAACCTAAAATCTTTCAGCTAGAACTCACACTTTCTGAACTTAACATACAACTTGTGGGCTTTAAGTAATTCCAGCACCACTCGTAAGTGTTCCTCGTGCTCCTACTTAGAGGGTGAGTAAATCAAAATGTTATCCACGAAGACGACTACAAAACGGTCTAAGAACTCTCAGAAGATTCGATTCATCAAATCCATAAATACATCCGGTGCATTGGTTAGCCCAAAAGGTATCACTAGAAACTCATAATGGCCATACAGCATACAAAATGTCATCTTCGGAATATCCTCCTCCCTTACCCTCAACTGATGATAACCCGATCTCAGGTCTATCTTAGAAAAATAACAAGACCCTTTCAACTGATTAAACAGGTCATCTATACGTGGCATTGGATACTTGTTCTTAACAGTTATCCGGTTCAATTTCTGGTAATCAATACAAAGTTGCAACACTCCATCTTTCTTCTTTACAAAGAGAGCCGGTGCACCCCAAGGCGAAGTACTGGGGCAGATAAAACCCTTATCTAACGGCTCCTAGAGTTGAATCTTCAACTCACTCAATTCAACAAGTGCAAACCGATATGGTGTCATGGAAATCGGTGTCATGCCAGGCATTAAATCAATTGAGAACTCAATCTCCCGGTGAGGTGGCAAACTAGTAAGGTCCTCGGGAAAGACATCGACGTATTCACAAACCACCCTTGGCAACTCAACCCAGACTTCCTCACACTCACTACTCTGAAAGCTAGCAAGAAGACAACTGAGTTCACTCCGCCCACGCGAATCATATACCAGTGATTATACTCTATCCACCCGGTCCCCCAAGAAATAAAAGTAATCACCGTTCAAGATACACACAATATCCCTCTGACGGTAGCAATCTATAACAGCCCGGTATGATGATAACCAGTCCATACCCAAAATAACATCAAAACTAGATATGCCAAGCAAAACAAGTGTAAATGGAAATCGACGACCGGCAACCTCTATGTTATAACCCCGACACTCCTATTTCAAAATAATCTCACCACCAATAGGTGACTCTACAAAAATGAGAGATGCTAACTGTGCCAACTCCAATCCCAAAATTGATGCACATGCAGATGAGATAAAAGAATGGGATGCACCCGTATCAATCAACACACTAGCAACTGAATTACAAAAAAAAAAAAGGTACCTCTCACTACAGATGGGGCCAGTACAAGATTTGGTGTGGTAACAACGTACACACACCCTGTAGGCCTCTGATCTACCTGTTTACCCCTTGAAGCATATGCCTGCTGCACGGATTGAGTCGAAGAGGCTCCTTGATTGGCCCTTGAAGCCTGTGCTGATTGTGCTGGCTGGTGGCTCTGTGTCTGCCTCGAACCAGACGCACTAGAAGTGCCACCCAATTGTGGCCAAAACCTCTTCAAGTGCCCCGCCTACCCACACTGGTAACAAGTAAGCAGCTGGCCTCTCCTCTGACCTTGGCCTTGAGAACGATCCGAAGACGATGCTACTCACTACCCTCTTCCTCTTAGCGGGCAAACTAGAGACTAGTGGCCCAACTGATCACACTTAAAAGAAGTAAAATCTCCCTGGCTACCTTTCCTAGAACCCAAACCTGGTATTGGAAAAGTGGACCTCGACTGAGCTCCCTAGGACTGCTGGGGATTAGAACCCCTCTGCCTTTTGCTGTTCCCCTGACTATCCTGACTCTTCCTGGAGCCCCTCATTCTCTCCTCCTCTGCATGCATGATAGTCTCAAGATGGGTTGCAGCCTCCACAAGGCGCTTGTAATCCCTAATCATGGATCCGGTTACTCTAAACATGAGCCCGGTCCTTACCAGGTTCTCAAACTCCAAACAACGGCGCTCTTTAGTCACTACTAACTCCGGTGTAAACCTCAACAAATTGGTGAATGTGGCCTCAAACTCGGCCACTGGCGTGTTCAATTGCACCAACTTGGAGAATTGATCCCTCAACTTCTCCCTTATTGTAGCAGGTAAGTACTTGTCCTAGAAGGTGTCGACAAAAGCCTCCCAAGTCCCTCGAATGCGCCCTCGCGCATACTTTCACCACTAACCCGCGTCCCCCTTCAGCTGGAAGGATGCCAAGGTCATTCTCAAACCCCCATCTTTGATGCTGAGCATCTCAAACGTTTTCATCATCTGTTCCAACTACTCATAAACCTTCAGTGGCTCCTTGGGATCACCCAAAAACTTGTCCGGATTCGACCGGAAGAACTCTCTCTTCAGAAAAGATGGCCCTGCTTCAGCTACTTGGGCCTGGACTTGATTTTCAGCCCTGAAAATATCCATGGATTCTCGCAATGCAATGCTCCGGCCATCTCGCGGGCTAAGGTGTCCATGGCCTGTTGACCAACTGATTTGGCCACATTGGCCTGACCAACTCCCTCCTTCTATGTCGGAACATCATCCGGTATAGGCATCTCGTGCCTCCTAGGCCTACCACGCCTACCACCACCACGTCCTGATATCCTAATAAAGGTAACAACAGGTATTTAGAACATTTACAAATATGCCGAAGCTAACTCACTCGTGTCCTAATGCATTGGACAACAATAATTCACTCCACATAAGCACATAATCATGTAGACACATACGGATTTCCTTCCTACATAATGATCGCCCTGCGACGTTACTAGAGTTCCAATTAGAAACAATAGTGATCAAATGCTCTTCTAATAAGACTTCCAGAAACCCGTAGACCCAAATCAACATCTTAGAAATTAAATCTCATACCCATATAATCATATAAGCATGTTATCACATAAACATACAGTACATACTAACGTCTTAACCAAGCGAGAAAAACCCATTGTGGTCACATACCCAAAGTATTCAAACCCGGTACGCTCTGATACCAAGTTGTAACGCTCCCAAAATAATACTAATAAACCAATTCATAAGAGAAGTGAACATAATAGAATTCATATCCATTCATTCATTAGAGTTCGTAATATAAAAGATATTGCATGCATTATACATTCATAATTTTTCATCCTGAATCTATAGCATGTAACACTAATTAATAACAACAAAATAAATTTCCTACAGGCTTACGTCTTCCTAAGGTACTTCTTGGTTACAACAAAAGAGAGTCATAAGCTCCGTACATGTAAAACCCTTGGATTGAATAAACATTTAAAACATTTACATAACAAAATAGAGCCTCCGGTGTCTAGATCCTTCCAAGCTACATCCTTGGGGGAGGCATGTCACCAATACCTGAAAGTGGTTTTCCCAAGTAGGTTGAGCCAAAGTCCAGTAGAAATAATCTAACACAGTATATGAAGTTTAATTAAGGTATAAGTGTCAAATAAACATTCAATATTTATGACCAACTTACATTCTTCTCATGACCGTTCAATACATATAATCACATCTCAACCCATTTCCATTATTCATTTCAAGTCATATGCCAAGTGTATAATTCTCCCAATAACCCAATCGAGACTATAGCTCAGTGGTTCTCACCCAACATAACTATCATACAAGCACTTCAACCTTACCATTTTACGAAAATTTTGTCCGCGGGATCGGCACCCATGCATGCATAAGATTTCGGGACTTTCACCCTAGACACTCCGGCCAACTTAATTTTCAATGGAGTCCATCCCCTATATCCTCCCAAAACATGGAGTACAACTCCTTTCTCCTCTCAAAACGTCATACATATACAATATATCTAAAAGCATCGCCATTTTCAATGACTGTCAATTATGCATATTCAATGCCTTATCATATTGTCATATTCAATTACTCAATTTAAACGATTAGTTTTAATTCACCTAATCCTCATACAATTTCTACAATAATCATAGCTATCCTCCACCGATAGCCCAAGACATATATTTCTAAATCGATATACAATCTTTAAAACAGATAATTCATCAAATTTCCATAGGTGAGTGATTTCACAAATCCAACTACACCATTCATACATACATTCTCTCAATTTCACTATTTTCATACCAATATCATTATTTATACAAAATAATTATTTAACACAAATTAGGGCAAAACTTTCCATTCTTTCAATTATTGATCCAAAAGTTAAAATCAACTATTTTAACACAAGATAACTTCAAAACCAAACCCCATGATCAATTATATAACATCACATGAAAACCCCCTTTTCATAAATTCAAACCAAACCCTAGGTTTTCTCCAAAGACCCCAAATCTCACCATATATTCATAACAACGAATAACTAGGTTAAAAATCATAACAAAGTGTAGAATTTCCCTACCTCAAGAAGAGAAGACCACGCAAGACAAGATTGAAACTCTAACAACACCGAAACCAACTTCCAATCAGATGAAAATGAAGATCTTTATAGCGATTCTTGTTTTTGACCCATTACTTATTATATTCCGGACTCAAGTTGGTTTGGTTTTGAATAGTTATTCTTATATCCTTCCTTTGTCTTCCCCTTCATTTTGGTTTTCAGGTTGTGGTTGTGCATTTGGGACAGGTTGGTTGTTTGTATTTTAAAACCCGTGTTGCCTAGATTTTGGCCTTTCCGCTCGAGAGGTATTCTCACGCTCGAGTGGGCTTCATAATTTTGCTTCTTTGCTCGAGTGGCCATTCTTGCATTCAAGCGGGATTCGTTAACTCTCAGTATTTCTTTTTGTAGGTCTGAAATACTGGAAGTGTGCATCGGACGCTCGAGCATCCACTTCCACGCTCGAGTGGGGACCTTCGTCTGCAGAACTTTTGGAAGTGTGCATTCCACGCTCGAGCGGGCTGCGTATATTTCAGTCCAAGAAGATGACATTTTGAATCACTTTTTCTTTTCTCTCTCTCTAAAACTTTCTAAAAAGCTTGTTCTTGAGCTTCTCTCTCTACAATTCACCTTCTCTCTTAGATTTCATCTAGATCCTTTGAGATTTCCACCCTAGTGCCTTTGAGAAAAAGGTAGGGCTCATTAACATCTACATTTTGATTCGAATAGAAGTGGATTTCAGCACTATTGAAGTTTCTCTCTTGTGTGGTTTATCTTCTTCCTTTGAGGTAGGGATCTTTCCACACTTTTATATAGTATTTAGCTTAGTTATAGTCTCATGTGTAACAATGGAGTAATTTGGGGAGGTTTTAAACAAACCTAGGGTTTGGACATAAAATGGAAATAGGGGTTTTGGGTGAAGGTGAAATAAATGCATGAGGGGTTTGAAAATGACGTTGTATTGTATAAAATTTGATGATTTTGGCACTTGGCTAATATTTGGGAAACGGGGAGATTTTGCCCTAATTGAATCTAATTATTATTTTATATGAATAATGGAAATTGACATTGAAAATGTGAAATTGAGAGGGTATTGATATGAATGGTGGTATTGGTTATGTGTTATTTCATTCTTTGGTAATTTCGAATAACTATCTGTTATGAGATTTTATATCTATTTAGAAATAATTGTATTGGGCTATCTGTGGAGGATATCTATGATTGTTGTAGAAAATGCATGTGGATTAGGTGAATTGGAACTAATCACTTGTGCTTGTCATTAAACATGACTATATTTATGTACATTGTATATGAATGATTATTTGGGAGTGGAAGAAGGATATACTCTATTGTTTGAGTTTGTGTTTAAATACATTGCATATGTATGAATGATTGTTTGGAAGGAGAAAGGGGATGGACTCCATTATAATTAAGTTGGCTGGAGTGTCCTAGGTGAAAGTCCCGAAATTATACATGGGTGCCTAGCCTGCGGACGAAATATCCGTAAAATGGCAATTGTAGTGCTTGTATAGCCTACGTCTACATGGGGCCCATTTTACAGCTGCCCGCGGACGAAATATCCGTGAAAGAATACATGGGCCCCAGTTGACGGCTACCCGCAGACGAAATATCTATGAAAGAAAAGTTTGAAGTGGTTGCATGTTAATAATATGATATAGAATTTGTGGGTTTTAGTCTCATTTCGGTTGTTCAGAAATAAGGAAATGGACTTATGAATTGGGTTAGATAAGTGAATGGAACATGAATTGAGAGTAAACGGATTAAGAATTGAAATGAATATTTTACAAGTGTATAAAGTTATGAAAAGTGTTATTACGAGTATTGTTTATGCACTTGTACTTATACCTTTGTTAAATTTCATATACTGTGTTAGATTATTTCTACTGGGCTCTGGCTCACCCTACTTGGGAATAACTTTTCAGGAAATGATGTCATGACTCTACCTAGGCAATAGCGTTGGAGAAATTTTCGGAAGTAAGAGCTTCATCTTTTGATTGTATATTTTATGAGCAAAGCTCACTTTTATTGTAACCAAGTTAAAGCTTGGAAAGGTGTAAGCCAATAGGGAATCTACTTCTGTTAAACTCTTGTATCCATTAACTTCATGTAATGAAAGGACTTTATACTCTAATGTATGTTGTTCTTTAAATATGCTCATGGTTTATATTTATGGTATTATTTTGGGGGCGTTACAATCTTAAAATACTCCAACCTTTTAACAAAGGCACTAGGGTAAAGAAATCACTAGATGAAGGTCAAAATGTAGAGAGAGAGAGTATTCTAGAGTGAGAAGGTCCAAATCTAGGTTTTTGAAAAGTTTTGGAGAGAGAGAGAGAGAGAGAAATGAAAAAGTGATATAAAATGTCATTTTTGCGATCTGATATACGCATAGTCCACTCGAGCGAAGAAGTTGACGCTCGAGCATTGGACACAAAGTTTTGTTCCGCTTGAGCGTAGAATGCACACCTTTAGTATTTTTGCAAGCAACAGACAAACCGCTTAAGCGCAAGAAGGGATGCTTGAACGCCTACTCGCTCAAGTGTAGGACACGTTGCTTGAGCGTGGAAATCACTCCTCCAGTATTTTGCAGACGTGCAAAGTACTGAGTGTTTGCAAACCCTGCTCGAGCACAAGAAGGCCCGCTCGAGCGCAAGACCAAAAATTTTGGGCAACAACATTCTAAAATAAAAAGTAACCAACCTGTTCTAAACACGTTCAAGGCATTCTAAAACTCAAATTCAAAGAGGAAAAAGGAGGAAAACACATATATAACAATATTAAACCACAAGACCCGTGTCCGGTAAACAACAAAGGTCGGGTCAAAACCAGAATCGCTATAAAATCCAACTCTATTCGTATCAAAATGGAGATCTTGTGATGGTCTACCCCTTTATAAAAGGGATTAAGGTGAGGAAATCAATAGAAGTAGGTGAAAATGTAGATCTGAGAGAGAGAGAGAGAGGGGGTCTCAACTTTAGGTTTTAGGGAGAAAATATTTGAAAAAGTGATGTAAAAAGTCATTTTCGCGATCAGATATATGCATAGTCCGCTCGAGCGCAAGACTTGATGCTCGAGCGTCAGGCATAAAAATGTTGTTCCACTCGAGCACAAGAAAGGCTACTCGAGCTCCAAGACATAATGAACAAGACGCTCATCGCTCCAGCACAAGAAGTGACGCTCGAGCATAGAAAACACATATCCAGTAGTTTTGCAGACAACAGACCAACGTTTGAGCGCAAGGAAGGCCGCTCGAGTGCCCACCCACTCGAGCGTATGAAACGCCGCTTGAGTGTAGAAATCACTCTCCTAGTAGTTTTGCAGACCTGCAAAGTACTGAGAGTTCGCAAAACCTGCTCAAGCGCGAGAAGTGCCGCTCGAGTGGAGGAGCAAAAATTGCAAAGCCCACTCGAGCGAAGGAGCAAAAATATGGGCAACAAATGTTTGGAAAAATAAGCAACCAACCTGTTCCAAACACACAACTACAATCCAATAACCAAATTTAAGGTGGATTAAGGGGAAAATGAACAACATTCAGAAACCATAAGCCTGAGTCCAGGATGCAACAAAAGTCGGATCAAAACTAGAATCGCTATAACAATATACTGAAAAACAAATTGTTAAAGCACAGTATACTGAAAAACAAACTGTTAAAGCACAATATAACAGTGATGTTATATTGAAATTTTTGTTTTGAGTTTGTTCACTATTCTCTCTTGTCCTTAAATTCTTCAGCTGAAGTTCCTTTATTTTGCTTTATTTATTTGTCTTTTTCTTTAGTATGCTTTATGGGTAATCTCTTTTGTCCTTAAATTCTTTAGTTGAAGTTCTTTTTTTTTGCTTTATTATCTGTTTGCTAACCACATGTTTCCTCTCATTGAAGTTTATTTATTTATCTGAAATTGCTTTCCATGTCTTTCCATTGCTTAATCTTGCCTTTATTATATATGTTACACAATTATGGTTTATTAACTTCTGTCTCGCACCATGAGTGTGTACTTATTGGCTTTCTAAACATTGGCAAGATACTCTACATTCTGAATTTTTATTTTTTTATATTTTTTATTCTGTTTCCTAGTCATAAATTTCATAGCTTTCCATCTTTTATTAGTTTTTCTGGTCAATCAACTTTTAACAGTAGATAAAGGAGTTCCATATATATATATATATAGGGAGATACACCTTCAAAAAGGTGCACATGGTATACCTTTCATAATTTGTTTACAAAATTTTGAAAATTCAAATACAAAATACTGTAATTTTTTCATTACAAAAGTCATAACTTTTTTCTTCACTGAAAAATATCATATAAAAATCCCAAAATGTCATAATAAAAGTCACAAAGTATCATAATATTATCATTCTTAATTTTAGGATGCATATCATAAATTTATTATTCATAACTTCACTACAAAATATCATAAAACACATAATAAAAAATCATAATGTTTATTATAAAAAATCATAATTTTTTTTATGATATCCATCATTTTAAAAGATTCACATTGTAAATTTCTCCATATATTTATGACCCTAAATTCTTCTTTTTTAATATTTTCTCTTCATATTACGGTCATTAGAAATCCAATGGAAAACAAAATAGTGGAGCTTCCTCAATAATCTAAATTTGAGAGTAACATTATTTTATGGCTCAAAATATTGGTTTATTTTTTATTTATTTATTTTTTTAAATTGAAGCCTCTATTTCATCCATTATGTGAGAGGGTAGTCCCACGCGAACTTCGTTCAAGTCTTGGTTCTAACCAAAAGTGGCATAAGGGGATTCCTTCTTAAAATAATAATAATAATTATTATTATTGTTAAATTTTTAATTTTTATTTTGGTTTTCTAAAAAATAACTCTATAATATTTTGATATCATGTTTAATATGGTATTGAATCAAATTAATTCATGAAAAGTTATTGGGTGGTTCAAGAGCAAGTCTAGTTACTTCTTCAACAACTTTATAATTGGTGGATATTTTGATGAATTGACAGTAATATTCTATCACAACTAGCCCGGCCCTAGCCCAAGGCAAGCAAGGCCACCGCCTTGGGCCCCCAAAATTTAACCAAATCTAAGGGCCCCAAAATACTTTTAATCAATCTAATATTAGTAGCTCTAAATTAAGGCTCAGCCCAAGTTTCTTAACTTCACAACACAGTCCAGACAAAAGGCGTGACGCCCTCAAAAATATTATACAAATCAACCATTCATAAGGTCTAGAGACACAATAAAAAATGTTATATTCTCATTCATCAGAGTTAATATTACAAAAGATATCACATGCATTACACTTTCATAAATATTCATCTTGAAACCATAGCATGTAACTCTAGTTTAGAATGACAAAATAATGCCCTAAGACCTTACATCTTTCCAAGTAATCACTTGGTTAAAATAAAAGAGAGAGTCTGAAGCTCTTTACAATTAAAGCCCTCGGCTTAAAAGAAGACATATAAACACAAAAAAAGAAATCACAAAAGTAGAGCCTTTAGCCTCTAAGCCTCCCAAGCTATGTCCTTGGAGGTGGCATGTCACATGTACCTGAAAATGATTTCCCAAGTAGTGTGAGCCAAAGCCCAATAGAGATATGCTAAACCATACATGAGAATTAACTAAAATATGAGTATCAGATAAATGTGCAACATTCTTAGCCAGCACATTCTTTTCAAGGTCATTCAATATAGATAACCAATTTCTCAATTCATTTCCACTCTACCATTTCGGGTAAATCAATTAGCCACATTCATTATACTACGTAAATATATATATATATATAACAATACTATCTAATAATTGGGATTCACATCTTTTTTATAGTAAAAGTTGTGGTATATAGCATTACTCTTTTATTAATGCATTTTTGAAATACTTTATTTAGGGATGAGTATGATTTGATTTGCCCGATTTAGAAGTAAATCAAGAATTAAACTTACAGTGCTATGAATTTTATAAACCAAATCAAATTATGAAAATTTTATAATCAAACCAAATTGAACAAATAAAAGGTGATTCGGTGCAATTTAAAACAATGAATTTTAAAAATCTTGTCACTATTCAAACTATAAACACAAAATTCTCTTCCTATTACGGTCATTAGAAATCCAATGGAAAACAAAATAGTGGAGCTTGCTCAATAATCTAAATTTAAGAGTAATATTATTTTGTGGCTCAAAATAGTGGTTTATTTTTTATTTATTTATTTTTTAAATTCAAGCCTCTATTTCATCCATTATGCAAGAGGGTGTAATGATCAGTTTCGTTTTACTTCACTTCACTTTTGTCTTCCTGGGGATTGTGATATCTGGAAGTTTTTCCTCAAATAAAATTCTTACTCCTGTTTTTGTTTGGTGTCGAATTTCACTTGTTTCGGAGGATGCACGGTTAAGTCCGGAGTGCCCGGGGGTCAAACCAGAAAATTCTGGGCTGCTGGGTTAGGGCCGCACGTGCAGGGTGGGGTCGCAAATGTGGGGGGTGAGGCTGCATGTGCGGGGAAGGGTGAGTTTTGGGAGGATGCACACTGCCTAAATTGCAAGTGCGGAAGGGGAGGTGCGGAGGCAGCCGCACGTGCAGGGATTAGAGCCGCACATATGGGAGGCACGCTCCACACGTGCGGGGGCAAGTGCCGTTGTAGACACCCCATTTTTGACCGCCCTTAAGACTTGGGCGCCACTAATTGCTTACTTAATGGTGTAGGCTATGCTATGCAAAGGTTCAATTTCTTCGGCAAGAGGAGCTCCAAATCCTAACCTCACACCCCATTTTGGGACTAAAACTATTTTGAATAAAGATTTTAGATCTTAAAACCCTCTCTTTCAAAATATTTTTAAAACACAGTTCCTACGATGTTCCGAGGCTCGCATTTTGTTAAATGTTGCACTTTTCGGTAAACTGAGCAAGGATAAAGTGGAAATGAATGGAAGAGAGGTGAACTCTTTGAAAAATATTCCAAAATATCTTGCTTAGAGGTTTGGAGTTGAAGAAAATTGGAAAGGAGGGAAGAAACCAAGTTGGGGAAGAAGATGGGCATGGACCGTTAAAAGAGAGTCAAGCAGCCCTCGCCAAATCAGGCCTATCGTTTTGTACACTTGGATTTAAGCTATGAGGCTACCACCATTGGAAAGTGGACTTCCGGGGCTTCATTCTTCACTCAAGAATTTCCTATAGATGAGTCCGGATGGAGGAGATATGGCTGGTTGAAGTTAGGCATCAATCCGATTGGACCGAAACTGAGCAATCTTCACTAAAAGAGAGATATCTCTTAGAACACTTAGAGTTTTTATGTGAGGCTGCTTCCATTGGAAAGAGTACTTCCGAGGCCTCAATTTAGAACAAGAATGACCTACAAAGGAGTCTAGATGATGAAGTTATGCCCATTTGAAGTTGGACCTGCAATGCAGATTTTTATGTCGGCCATTGGTGAAGAGTGCCAGCCATGGATGATGCAGTGCCGGCCATTGATGATCAGTGCCGGCCACCCATGATCCCTTGCCGGGCATTAGTGTCAAAAATCATATTTTTTTGCAAATCTTTAGCTATAGCTGTCCATTGGTTGATATTTTGGGCCAAAGCTCATGTTTTTCAATATATAGAGGCCATTCTCTATGGTTTTAGAGGTTGAAAAAAGTTTGGGAGCCTCTCTCTCTAAAATCCCTCTCTCTCTACAAAATTTTCAGAGCAAAATTTTTGCCTCTCTCTCTAGAATCCTCCATCTCTTCCTATTTTGTGCTTGAAAATGAGAATTCTCTACACTTTTGCACTAGGACCCTTAGCCAAACACCTTCATCTTGGAGTCGAGATTCTTGGAGGTCTTGTTTGAGCTCTCAAAGCTAGTTTTAGCTCAAAAAAGTGGCTGTTTGTTGCTGTGCTTCAAAGGTATAAAGCTCACCCCTTTTAAGCTTATTTTTGCATACTTGTTTGGGCACCTTTGTATGCTGTTTTTAGCCTACTTTTCAACTACAAAAACCTCTGTTTTTAAGGTTTAAAAATGGTGGTTTAACCCCTTTTTGGAGTTACGGGTGGTCCACCCTCTTTTGTAGCTTGTTAGCTAAGTTTTATGCCATCTTTTAAAGCTTTTAAAACAACATTTTCTTGGCCTTTTAACCACTGAATTCCAGGAGAATTTCAGTGGTAGAAAGTTGGTTTTAAGGTCCTAAATAGGAGGGGGTGGCCTTCCCTCCTTGTATCTTGGTTGCATGTGTAGATGACCTAATTGTTGAGCATGTTTTTCTACCATCTCTTGACTTGATCTCAGCATGTTTTTGTGACTTTCTTGACATGTTTTAGCTCTAATTTTGGCTGGTTGAGTCATTTGATGCTTGCTTCTTAAACTTGTAGTGTAATCTTGCTTACTAGCTTAACATGCCTAATGAGTTAGCTTATTATTCTAGCATGTGTTGGCTCCACTCCGGCATGCTTTTGGCATTTCTTTGACATGCTTAAACTCTATTTTGAGTAGTCTTGGTCCTTTGGAACTTGCTTTGCATAGCCATAGTGTAGTTAGCTTCACTAGCCTTGTGTTTTGAGGCCCTTAGCATGCTTTGCTTGTGATATTTGCATGACATAGCATCATTTAGCATGTGATTTCAGAGCATATTTCTCTATCACACTCTCACAAATATCACTCTTTCATTGTGTTTGAGAGTTGTGCCTTGTGCCTTGTGCCTTGTTTATGAGCCAATACATGAACATGATCTTCTTGCTTTTCATGCTACCATCTAAGCACATTTTGGCCACTATTTTGGCATGTTTGAGGTCTGTCCAGGGCTGGTTTAGCCATTTGAGTTTGATATTGCATGGTTCTAGTGTAAAGCTCTTCACTAGTTTTAATGCTGAAGTTCCCTAACATGTTGTACATGAGTTGTTTGCATGTTAGAGTCTTGTGTTTCATGCCATTTCAGCACTGAAATTCTGCCACCTTCCTCATTTCTTCATTTTTCTATTTGTTTTGTGGCTTGGTTGGTCTTAAAGTTGTGTTTAAGCTTGGGATTGAGGCTTATGCTTAAATGGCTTTAACCCTCTTTTAAGGGTTTCTACTAGTCAAAGGCATGGTTTCTCTCATGTCTTAAGTTATCTTTTGATTGACCTCCCCTCTCTCATTAAAGGACTCTCACCTTGGACTTAACCGGTTAAAGAATGGCTCGGTAATGTAAAATGTGTAAACAAGAATTGAGCAAAGTAAAACTTGTGCAAGATAAGCATTGTTGTGTTGCATTGCATCGTATTCAATCGGACGTTATATTGAACACAAGGTGGATTGGTCCATTTCATACTTCAAGTGATGAAATGAGACAATCTTTTATGTCTCCATCACCCTTGATCATGCATTATAGGGTGGTGGTACTTAGAGTCTTGTTTTTGTGCATTTATTGAATATGTACAAGTTGGATCCTTGGCCATCATGCATTGAAAATGCTTGATTGGTGGCTTTAGACCCAATGGTGCCACTCCTTTGATGTTTTGAGATGATAAGGAGTGGCATAGTACAAACATGTCCCTGGAAAACCCTTCATTTTTCTCTGTTTTGTGCTCTGTTGCAGTTTGGTGATGTAACACACCAGTGGCCGACAGTGCCTCACTGATGGCCGACACTGCTTCATCCTCGGCTAGTAGAGGCACACTCTTGGCCGGCAGGTGGACGGCAGCCACCATTCATGGCCGGCAGGCCACTGGTGCACTCCTCAGCGGCAGAGCAGAAAGTTCTTGGAGACACCCTACAAACAAAGCCTCTAAAGAGCAAACCGGAAGGCTTTTCGGGACGGAAACCGATGCATGCATGCTCAACTTCTTCAAACAGGGCTGAGGCAGTATTGTTTAAAGCTTTTCTTGTTAGATAGCATGAATTTGTAATTTAATTAATTAGTGTATTAATTAGTTAAGTGTTATAATAATTAGTAAGTAGTTTACTAGTTATTCATTTTGTTGTGTAATAATTAGTCTAATTAGTTGAATTGGATTAGTTTGATTAGTTAGCTTAGCTTATTCATTTGGACCCTTCTTCGTGAGGGCGTAATGTTGTAATAAGCGTGCGTGTGTGTGTGCACATCTTCCAACCCCACTTCTTTCTCCCTTTTATTTATCCGCTTTCGATGGCTAGATTAGGGCATATTTCAATTAGCATACCTTATGCTTGCATGTTTGCATCATTCATTTGTCTTGCATACACTGAGCTCGGTGCATCATTCAAACTGCATCGTATTTCAGCACTTCTTTGAATACATGTTATCAAAGTGTTGCATTCATATGCCATAGTAGATAGCCGAGCCTATTTAGTTGCATTATTGCATGCGTTGCATTAGGCATCTTGAACATAGTTAGGATCATACATGATTTCTAACTAGCTTTTGTTTTAGCTCGGAGTACTCGGTAAGCTTTTATGCTTTAGCATACTTGCATGAGTGTGAGTGTTGCCATGACAGCATGCTTGCCATGAGGCTATTTGCATAATGATTAAACTGCATGCATGCCTGTGGATAAAGGGTTGATTGCATGAATTGGGATAATTCATCAAATGTGAGTTTTAAGCCCACTTTGCGAAGTGGCAAATCATCATGTTTTAAAGTCCACTTGAGGGTGGAAAATCCGTGCTTTAGCCCACTTGCGAGTGGCACTTTCAAACCATTTTCGAAAACAAACACGAGTTGTTTTGTTCCAATTCTTGCAATTTTAGTCTATACTTCTATGCTGTGCGCATCACATAATAAGTTAGCTAATAACTAGACAAGAACATATGTGTTTATCAAACAAACATATCATGTTAGTAGAGGCCGTTCCTTTGATCGGGCGAGCGGAGGTGCTCATTTCAGGACCTTCCCCTCTCGTACCCAAGTTCCTAAGCCGAGGCAACTTTTGTGATGACGAACACGTGGCCTTTGGCACGAGTCAAGGTTTCCTAAATTTTCGAAAATAAAATATTGAGGTGGCGACTCTGTAATCTAACAAAACAGTCTATGTTTGACGCTTTTTGATTCAAAATTGATTTTTCAAAACCAATTGTCGGATTGGACTCTTTGGTGATTTATCAGTCTTACATTGCACTTTGTGAGATTAGATTCAGAACCGTGATAGGAGTTCGAACTGTAGGAAGACCAATTCATGCCTTCTTCGAAGGGGGGGCAAAGAAAGTCGGGTCTACAGCCGCACGTGTAGACGGGCCTAAATCAGAGGGGCTCTGTTTTTTCTTCTCTTTTTGGCTGTGTGTATCACTTTTTATGTATCTCTCTCTCTCTCTAAAAATATATTGCTCTCCCTTCTCTCTATACTTCTACCTCAAAACAAGATCAAAACCCTTGATCTTCTTCCATCCATTTGAGATTCAACCATAGCTCCTTCATCAAAGATTAAGATCCCCTCAAGAGCTACACTATGTGCGGTGGAGATCTCTTTTTAACACCATCAAATTTAGGGTTTCATCTTCTTTTCTTCATCAAACTTTGAGGTAGGGAGATTTCTTTGAGTTATATATATATTTATGCTAGATTTTCCTGATTTAAAAGTTTCTTTAATGATATTGAAAGTTTGGTTTTGTCTCATAAATGTTGAGGGTTTTGAAGAGTGGGCTTAATCTATATCTCTATCTAAACTATTTTCTTGAGGGTTTTAAATCACATGGTAAAGGAGGTGATGCTTTGGGGAGAAACCTTTTCAAAAGATGAGAGAATGTTGATTTTGGAGAAAAACCCTAGAAATTTGGGGTTAAAGAACATGTTGAGGATTCCATGAAATATTATTATTATTATCAATGCTAGCATTGTTTTTCTTGTGTGTTAAATGAAATGAAGAAAATAGGGGTTTTCTCAACAATGTTGATGAAGGAGAAATGACGAGAGGTATGTGGACTAGTTGTTTTATTTATTATTGTTGAAATGTAGTTACTCTTGATGAATCTAAATGGATGCATGGTCACCTTGTGAATTTTACTTTTGGAGTGAGAAGTGGAAATTACAACCACTAATGGGATAGTGTATGGAAAATGTGAGAATTGGAAAGATGCACATTTCATTGATAGTTGTCATATTTAGTTGAACTTGTGATATATGTTGGTTTATGTTAAAGGAAGGAAAATGGGATATGTGGTTGCCATTGTATTATTGTTAGGGTACTTAAAAAAGGATGGGTGTTATGAAATGTTGATCATCATTGCATTACACATTCATGCAATTGATTATAATGTATTTTGAATTAAGTTTGGAAAAATGACTACTTTGAGGAAGGAATATTTTGAAATGAGAATTATGGAATTTTTTTGGGGTAAATACATTGGTAAGTCCAGTTAGGGGGTGTAGATGAAATTGATAAGTTAGCCTGAGTGTCCAGGGTGAAAGACCGAAAACACGTGCGGAGGAGGTACCACTTCCCTTTCCGGTTAGCAACCGGTAAAGTGGGGTTATTGGTAGTGCTTGTTGACCCTACTTGCAAACACCAACTTAGGAATTACCTGAGTCGTATTTACCGCCCCATTGAAATTAATTGTAAGTTTTGAAATTATTGAAATCTCAAGCTAATGTTGAACATGATAATTCTTTTAAAATAAAAGGCATGTAAATGAAATTTTTTATTGACATTGTATGGCATTTGCATTCAATATTGGGAACATCGCATAAATGTATATACTTTGTTAAGAATTCTTTATTGGGCTTTATGCTCACCCCTATGGGTTTTAGTGCAGGAAAAGACGTGGTGAACCTGCCAAATTAGGGCATGGGAATTTGTTTTGAGAGCACAAGGCTCTTTGTTGTGATTGTAAATTTTTGTAAGCCAAGGGCTAATCATGTATGGGTCTGAAAAGACCATTTTGTGTAATCAGGCTTATGCCTTGGAACTTGTAAGCCCTTTAGGGCCTTTATTTGTTTTGGTTAGATGATTTTACATGCTATAGATTCATGTACCAGTTTTCAATGAATGTATAATTGCATATGAGATCACTCGTATAAACATTTGAGTTATGTAATGGAACACTTGCTCAATAATCTAAATTTAAGAGTAATATTATTTTATGGCTCTAAATAGTGGTTTATTTTTTAAATTCAAGCCTCTATTTCATCCATTATGCGAGAGGGTAGTCCCACGCAAACTTTGTTCAAGTCTTGGTTCTAACCAAAAGTGGCATAAGGGGATTCCTTCTTAAAATAATAATAATTATTATTGTTAAATTTTTAATTTTTATTTTGTTATTCTAAAAAATAACTCTATAATATTTTGATATCATGTTTAGTATGGTATTGAATCAAATTAATTCACGAAAAGTTATTGGGTGGTCCAAGAGCAAGTCTAGTTAGTCCTTCAACAACTTTATAATTGGTGGATATTTTGACGAATGACAGTAATATTCTGTCACAACCCTACTAACAGGGGCCTAACCAATGAGAATGATGTAGGTGCATTACGTGGCATTGGCTTGAACCAAACTATTTTTTTCCTCATCCTTATATTGGAGATGTTTTAAAATATGAATTGTAACATTTATTTGCTCATTTGTTTGTTCAAATTTTTGTTTTTTAAATATTTTTTATACGAGAATTCATGATATGATTATCAATACATGATGTCTATTAGATTTGTAGATGGGTTGAGCTAAACAAAGAACGGAACTCATAAGAAACGAAAAGGCTCGCTATGTAACCTATCAAAAGAGAAAGAAAGGCTTGAAGAAGAAGACTTGCGAACTAGAAACTCTATGTGATCCCCAACTCTGCTTGATCACCTATGGACCTAAGTTGGATGATCATTCCACCGTTGTAGAAATATGGCCCCAAAATCCCAATGATATTCAACGCTTGATTGACTCATACAGAAACCAATCTATTAAAGATTGTTAGAGGAAGACGCTTGATTTATCCAACTTTTTTGAGAATCGAAACCAAAAGATTGAAGACGCGATTGTCAAACTACATAAAAAGAATGACAAGGCTTTGTACTCTATGTGGGATGATCGTTACAATGACTTGCTGGAGGGGCAGCTGAGAGCCCTCGAAGGTACGTTGGAGGGTAAGCTTGCAAATGTGAAGGCCAAGGTTGAATTCATGAAGGGAACTCGGCATTGGCAAGTCTTAATGATATGGAACAAACCACTTAACAAAACCAATCGAATTATTTCGTGCAAGGCTTGTTTGGTACTACAAGTTTGCAAATGAGGATTATCCATGAGGAGATGCCTATTTCATCGTTGAATCCGCTATATGAAATTGATGACATCTCTTTTATTACCCTTTTGATCAGACTGATCACCAGGGAATTGTTGAGCTTGATGCAAAATCCATGGCAATTAGTCCAATGATGATGCCAATGAACAACATTAATGACACTCATTACACTCAACTTGGCGGTATGTCTAGCAGCAACTTGCAGTGCATTGATCCATTAGAGAAGTCGATATATTATGATCCAATAATGTTGTTACCCTCTCCAGAGCCTGTTTTAACAGGAGTCTCGTGCACTGAGTCGTCATTTTCAATGTCTAGGATGATGGAGAACGAGGTTGGTAAAAATCATCATCCTTCGCCCTCTATGGGTTACTATGGCAGTTCAAGCATGCAGACAATGTCGCCATATATGCAGTACTTGAAGATGGCAAGTAGTCCTTCTCAAGTTCATGCATGGCAGATGAATGAGTACTATAAAGCCAATGAGTTTCAGATGAAGAACCACAAGTGAATTCAATTCAAGTTTAAGTTATGGATTCTAATGGCACATTTGGTAGTAGAAACTGATTAATTAGCGTGGAAAGAGAAGTACCCAATTTTACTTTATTTTTAAAATTAGTGTTTTAATAGCTTAGGTCTCCTTAAGTTTAATTAATGACTATTTATATGGACTCATTAACCTTTTAAGTAGGGTTCTAAATTCTAATTGGTAATGTAGCATTTATATATAATTAAACTAAACTGCATACAAGTATTTTTGCTAGCACTTTGGATGTGAATTAAGAGACTCTTGGTAGTCAAATTCAAGTCGATTTCGTTCACTTCATTAATACCATGTCATATATATTAATCAAATGTTTTGGTCAGGTAGTAATTTTTTTTTTGGGTGAAAGAATAATTTTTTATTCATGTAAAAAAATTTCAATTGTTGGATTGAGTCAATGTTTTAATTTGACCAATTGATAGGGCTATAATGAGCTGGAGTGAGCAAAGTTTTAAGTTGCTCATACTATTTTTTTAGTTTTGCAAATAAGAAATTTTTTGAGACACGGTTATGGGACTACTCTATAGAATAAATTTTAAATATATTCATACACTACCAACTATGTATATATAGAAATAAGTCCAGACGCATCATCAAGAAGGATTGTCTAAATGATTTGAATCTGCCGTGCTTCACAAGGACCCTTGAAAAATCATGCATGAGGAAAATTATTAGGTAGTTTTGGAGTATCATGTGTTGTTATCTATGTGGTGCTTGAGGTAAATGAAAAATTGTAACTTCACAAAATAGACAATATGTCACATGATATTTCAAAATACTTAATAATTACTCCAATAATAACCATCAGGTAATAAGATAAGTTATTTAGTGGTATTAAAGTAGCGGTCAACGTCATTCATTTCATGACACTAATCGTGTTATTTTTCAAAAAACTAACATAAAACAAATTAAGTCACATTATTGTAATTAATAAAAATTAAATTGTGACAACACATAATTTTTGGATGAATAGGCAGTTTTGATTGCAAATGAAGGATACATGTGGGGGTGGGCGGCAAACATGGTTGTGATGCCTCTTGGGTGAGGTAACTAACTTGCAAAGCCAAGCCCACGGAGGAGGAAGCTTTTGACCACCTCATATGAATTGCTCCCCGTTGTCGGTCCTTACTTTCTTCTTTCTTTTTCTTTTTCTTTTCCTTAGTTTTCATTGCATAATTGTATGTTAATTATTTAATATTTCTCCAATAAATCTAACTGATATTTTAAATTATTCGGTTTTTGATTGTATTCCTACTTTAGTTAAACCAAATCAGTTGATGATTTATGGGAAGTGATGATTTCTTGGTAGAGATTTTCATCTCTCCCATGACTAACTTGACTAGATGTTGAGTTGTAACGCCCCCAAAATTATATAATAAATACAACCAATAAGAAGATAGATAATAGAAATAATAAGCTTTCATTCATCAAAGTTCGTATACAAAAGTTAACACATACGATATACATTCACATTTTGTTCATCCTGAATCTACATCATGTGTTACAATGATAAGAGAACTGAAAACTAAACAGATAATCATATGCTTGATAGGCTTATATCTTTCCAAGTCATTGCTTGGTTACAACAAAATGAGCCTAGCTCAATACAGTTAAAGCCCTTGGCTATACAAAAGAATACACAAAGAAAGAAGCTCTTACTCCCAAATGTCCCTCCAAACTATTGCCTTGGCGGAGGCATATCACCAATATCTGAAAATGATTTTTCCCAAATAGGGTGAGCCAAAGCCCAATAGGAATAATCTAATACAATATATAAGATTTAACAAAGATATAAGTACAATGTGCATATACAATGCTTGTGACAAAACATTCACATTTTTATATAATCATAAATTACCAAGTTCATATCTTATTCCATTTTCTTTCAATTCATTTCAATTCTTGAGCCAATTTCATTATCTTCCAATAATCCAACTGAGACTACAACTTAGTGGTTATCTAATCAACACAATTACCACACAAACACTTCAATCTGTCATTTTACGAAAATTTCATCCGCTGGATCGACACCCATATATACGCCCGGTTTCGGGACTTTCACCCAAGGCACTCCGACCAACTTAATTTTAATGGAGTCCATCCCCTATCTCCTCCAAAACATGGAGTACATCCCCTTTCTCCTCCCAAACATCATACATATATAATGTATTTAAAACATAGTCATATTCAATGACAACCAACAATAGATTAGTTTTAATACACCTAATTCTCATGCAATTTCTACAACAATCATCGCTATCCTCCACCAATAGCCCAATCAACAAGTGCAAACCGATGTGGTGTCATGGAAATCGGTGTCATGCCAGGCATTAAATCAATTGAGAACTCAATCTCCCGGTGAGGTGGCAAACTAGTAAGGTTAGATTAGTTTTAATACACCTAATTCTCATGCAATTTCTACAACAATCATCGCTATCCTCCACCAATAGCCCAATACAGTTATTTCTAAACAGATATTCAATCTCAAGACAGATAATTTATTCAAAATTTCCAAATGCATGAAGTAATACATATCCACTATCTATTTCAATATTCGTTCAATTTCATATTTACAACACTAATTTCATTTATTTTTACAAAATAAATATTTGAATCATTTTAGGGCAAATTCCCTTTTTCCAAATATTAACCCAAGGCCAACATCAACTATTTTGTAACCATACCACCATATATTTAACCTCATAACCATTTCCACAACATACACTTAGAAACCCCTCTTTTGATTTTACAACCCAAACCCTGGGTTTGTCCATAATACACCCAAAGTCCACCATTGCTACACAATCATCAAATCACTAAGTTAAAAACCATATGAAAGTGTAGAAAATCCCTACCTTAAGCTTAGAAAACCAAAGCAATAAAGGAGAAACTTCAAAGACGTCAAAACCAACTTCTACTCTAATCAAAACAGAGCTCTTGAGATGCTCTACCTTTTTATCAAAGGCACTAGGGTGAAGATCCCAATGGATCTAGGTGAAATAGTTGAGAGAAGATGAGTTTTGGAGAGAGAAACTCAATATCAAGGTTTTGGAAAGTTTTAGAGAGAGAGAGAGAGAGAGGAATGAAAAAGTGATGTAAAATGTCATTTTTGCGATCTGTTATACACGGTCCGCTCGAGCGTGAGAAGTGACGCTCGAGCATCAGACACGTTGTTCTGCTCGAGGGTAAGAAGTGACTCTCGAGCGCAGAATACACACTTTCAGAAGTTTTGTAGACGGAGGACACTGCTCGAGCTTAAGAATGGCCGCTCAACCATCCACTAGCTCGAGCGTAGAATACACTCATCCAATATTTGCAAGTCTGCAAAAATACTGAGAGTTTGCAAAGCCCGCTCAAGCGCGAGAATGGCCATTCAAGCAGAGGAGCAAAAATTACAAAGCCTGCTCGAGCACAAAAATGGCATCTCGAGCGGAGGAGTAAAAATCTGGGCAACAAAGGTTTGAAAAAACAAGCAACCAACCTGTTCCAAACGCACAACTACAATCCAATAATGAAATTTAAGAGGGATTAAGGGGAAAAACGACAATGAACAGCATTCAGAAACTATAAGCTCGAGTCTGGAATTTAACAAGAGTCGGGTCAAAACCGGAATCGCTATAACCTCCCCCCTTAAGGAATTTCATCCCTGAAATTTCAAATCAAGTTCAAAATCATTATTAAACCATTCACAATAACCTTAATCTAACAAGTTCAACACCATGAACCACTCTCCGGTCATCCATTTTTATCAACTCGATACATAAGTCCCATATTGAAAGTGCAATTTACAATTTCCCAAAACATTTGCAATGTTCAAAATTTACACAACATATACAATGTTTTCAAAAGTGATACAACACACACGATATTCCATATTCTCAAAACATATGCAACGATTATATTGAATCCATGTTTCCAAGCACCCCATAACATATACAATGTTTCCGTGTGTTAAAACATATACAATACTTTTACATTTCATTAGCATAATCAAAATCTCAATATATAATCAAACACCAACAAATAAGTCTGGATATTTCTCTCGGACTTCCAATTCACACTCCTAAGTTGCGTCATCAATTCCATGATGTTTCCACAATACCTTAACCAAGGATATCGTCTTGCCTCGCAAGACTTGGTCCTGTGTATCCATGACTCTCACCGGTCTCTCCTCATACGAGGCATCTTCATCTACCTTTAAGTCTATCTAATTCAACAAATGCGATGGATCCGACTCATACTTCTGAAGCATACTAATATGAAACACATCATGAACCCCAGAAAATTATGGCGGTAGTGCCAAATAGTAAGCAACCGCTCTGACCCGCTCGAGGATCTCAAAAGGTCCAATAAATCGAGGGGATAACTTCCCACTCTTCCCAAATCTCATTAAACCTTGTCAAGGTGATATTTTCAAAAAGACATGATCTCCCACCTCAAAAGACAAGGGTCTCCTCCTACGGTCGGCATAACATTTCTAGCGACTCTAAGCCGTAGCTATCGCTTACGGATAAGTGCCACCTTCTCCATCATTTCCCAAACCAACTCTGGACCCAACAAAGGTGCATCACCCACCTCAGCCGAACACACTGGGGATCTACATGGTCTGCCATACAGGGCCTTAAACGGTGTCATGCCAATACTCGATTGGAAGCTGTTATTATAGGCAAACTCCACTAAGGGCAACTGCCTCTCCCACGTACCCTTAAAATCAAGGACATAACCTCGAAGCATATCCTCAAGGACATGAATGGTATGCTCAGACTGCCTATCAGTCTGAGGGTGATACGCTGTGCTAAAAGTTAGTCTAGTGCCCAAGGCACTCTACAAGCTCTGCCATAACCGAGCTATAAAACACAGATCTTTATCTAAAACAATCGTCACAGGGGCCCTGTGCAACCTCATTATGTCTCTAATGTAAAGGTCGGCAAGATAGTTTACCGAATCGCTTACATGTATAGGTATAAAGTGCGCCGACTTGGTTAACGGGTTAACTACCACCCAAATGGCATCACTACCTATTGAGTCCTCGGAAGGCCCACAACAAAATCCATCATGATATGCTCCCACTTTTACTCGGTTGTAGGCAAGGGTTGTAACAAACCCGCTGGCCTCTAATGCTCGGCCTTCATTTAATGACAAGTAAGGGGCACGTCGATACAAACACAGCTACATCCTTCTTCAAACCCCACCACCAAAACTGGCAACTTAGGTCGTGATACATCTTTGTGCCCCTCAGATGCACTGCAAGGCGTGAATGGTGAAACTCTTAGAGTACTTCCTCTCGGGAAGACTCCGACACAAATAGATGGTCAAGGTATCTAACACTTGAGTCAGAATACACGTTCAAGTCCCTTTCCACCTTCCTACTAGAGATCTTTTCCTAGAGGGTTTCGACCTTAAGATCATTCTTCTGCACTTCCAACACTCAGTTCACAAGTGTGGGTTGTGCAACTACCGTAAACAATGCTGTAGACTCAACGGACTCACCAAGAGTACCCAACATCTCCCATTCTCAGATAACGATACAAGCCACACTGCTAATTGATTTCCTACTCAAATCATCAGCCACAACGTTGGCCTTCCCTGAATGATATGTAACTCGAATTTATAATCCTCTATGAACTCCATCCACATTCTCTTCCTCAAATTCAAGTCCTTCTATGTAAACAGATATTTCAGATTCTTGTGATCATAAAACACTTCAAATCTCTCACCATATAGATAGTGCCTCCAAATCTTCATGGCAAATATCACCGCTGCTAACTCTAGGTCATGGGTAGGGTAGTTCCTTTCATGTGTTTTAACTGTCGTGAGCCATAGGCTACTACCCTTCCCTCTTGCATCAATACACAACCCAAACCTTCCCGTGAGGCATCACAATATATCGAACAACCCAATGAACCCAACCCTTCCTGAGGTACCATCCCCGGACACATTTCACGCAATATTGTATTTCGGGTAAGCATCATGTCCTAGTTTAGAACAGTCTCTATGGCTTTTCGATATGCAACTAGGTCGAATGGTCAAAAAGGGTACCTCAGCAAGATTACCTAATATACTTCTCACACCTTACACCGAGAAGTGAAAGGAGGATCAAATGGTACAGTGGTAATCCAAATTCAAGGGTTGTGTTCCCATCCCAAACCTTCCCGTGAGGCATCACAATATATCGAATAGCCCAATGAACCCAACCCTTCCTGAGGTACCATCCCCGGACACATTTCACGCAATATTGCATTTCGGGTAAGCATCATGTCCTAGTTTAGAATAGTCTCTATGGCTTTTCGATATGCAACTAGGTCGAATGGTCAAAAAGGGTACCTCAGCAAGATTACCTAATATACTTCTCACACCTTACACCGAGAAGTGAAAGGAGGATCAAATGGTACAGTGGTAATCCAAATTCAAGGGTTGTGTTCCCATCATGGCAGAGCCTACGACCGGTCATCCTTTTGGCAAGTTTTATGGCAAGCCTCTGGCAAACCATCCAGGAATAGCAGATAGCAAACACAGTGACTTAGGTGCACCAATGCAAATACAATGCAAAGAAACATATAAGTGTAGATAAAATTTCAAATCATGAAGTTCAAGGCTAGTTTTCTAAATTCCCCAGCAGAGTTGCCAGAAACTGTAGCTCGACTTTTCGTGCCCCCTTTTGGAAGATGAATAAGCCCTATAGCATCAAACTCCCGCAGTTTTGAATCTGATCTCATAAGTGCACTGTGAAATAGATAAACACCAAAGAGTCCAAATTCGGCAAATATTTTAGAAAATCAATTTTGAATCAAAAGGCCAAAATGGACTGCTTTTCCAGATACAGAGTCACCATCTAAATGTTTTTGAAAAATTTAGGAATCCCATGACTTGTGCTAAAGGCCACGTGTCCGTCATCACCAAGATTGTCTCGGCTCAGGAACTTAGGTACGAGAGGGGAAGGCCATGAATTGAGCACCCCTGCTCGCCTGATCAAAAATCGGCCTCTACTAATCATAATGTGAATCTTATTTACATTATAAGCTCTTGTTCTGATTATTAGGCTAGCATTACTATGTGATACACACATACACAAGTATAGACTATTTTGCAAAAAAAATGGAACACTTGAGTTCATGTTTGTTTTTGAAAAGAGTTTACGAATGTGCTACTTGAAAAAGTGGGCTCAAATGTACATGAATCAAACTATCCCAATTCAAGAAATTAGCCTTCATCCACAGGCATTCAAACAGTTTACTATTTGGCAAGCATGATAGGCATGGCAACAATCACACTCATGCAATTATGATAAAGCACATAAAAGTTTACCTAGTACTCCAAGCCAAAAGATGAAAGAGTTAGAAAAAATGCATGATCCTAACTATGCAATGTGACTAATGCAACACATGTGATATGAAATCTAATTAGGCTCGGGTACTTAACATAATATGTGAATCAATTTGATAGCATACTGTCTAAGCATGTTTTCAAAGAAGCGTTAAACTAACATTGCAAGTTAGAATGATGAACCGAGCCTTGATGCATGCAAGACAAGTGGATGCAAGGCATGAGAGATGCTAAACAAAACATAATGCCCTAAACTAACCAACATAAGTTAATAAATAAAAGGGAGAAAGACGTATGGTTGAAAGACACACACATTACTACAAGTTTGCACCCTCACGCAGGAGGGTCTGAATAAACTAACTAGCTAAGCTAATCACTATGAATTAACTAACTATTATAGTACGAATTAAACTATGCTAGCTTAATTATTACAAAAACAAATTAAATAACTAGTCTAGAAATAATTAGAACATAAAACTAACGAAATATTTACAAGAAAAAATTAACTAGCTATAACCAATTAATTACAACAAATAACTAAGCTAAGTAATTAGATTAAATAGCCCCGGGAAGTGAGGAGTGCTCATGCATGCGCGCGAATTTTCACCCGAAAAAGCCACTATCTACTGCAGGAAGCCTCTATTGCACACACAATTAGAACACTTGCACTGTCTTTCACCTCAAAACCAATCATGTTCTGTTTCAAAAGGGCACTGCTCAAATTGACAAAAGTGGCTGGCAGGCCAGAAGTAGTGGCCTACCAGCCACAAAATCATAGTTCCTCCTATTGTAACAAAGAGCAAACAGAGCACAACCAAGGTATTCTCAAGGGTGGTTTGTACAACTTACCCCTCCTTATCATCAATCAGCTCAAATGAGTGGTAAACTTGATTCACAAACCATCAATCAATGCAATTTCATTGCATGATGGCCTATAAACCAAAGGGTACAATTTCAATAAATGCACAAGAAAAGACTTTTAAAACCCCCTCCCAATCATGGATTGATCAAGGGAAGTGGTTGACATTGACTCTTGAACCGTTTACATCACTAACAAGTATGAAACGACTCAAGATTCATTGGGTTCAATTAACGTTCGATTGAACCCAAGTTGATTATGATCTTTCATCACTTTTAGTCCTCATTTTGCTACTCCATTTTAATTACCAACCATTCCTTAGTAAATTAAGTCCAAAAGTGAGCTTTAAGTCCTCTAATGGAAAGAAACATCAAATCAAGAGTTGGTTTAGGCATGAGAGAAGTGTCATGCCGTTGGTAATGAACCGCCAAAGGGATTAAACCATTAAGCAGAAGACCTCAATCTCATGCTTTAAACAAGCAACTAGTTTGAACCAACTTTCAAAGAAAAGAAAAAGCCAAGAAAGGAGGGAGGTTGCAGAAGTGATTAAAGGTGAAAACAAGTATGGAAAGCCATAAACAAATGCTATCAACTCGAATAGGTTGGTGGCTAAAGTCTAAACCACCAACCTAGGAGGACTATTACACCACAAACATGCAATACAAGGCTCAAATACAATGAATAACTAAAACTACTCCTAAAACAATGCTAAATCAGTCCTAAAACATGATGGAATTAAGATAAAAATAGTTAGAACAATATGCTAAAACATGGAGCTATGTAAGCTAATAAACAAAGCATATGGAGGGGAGGCTACCCCTCCATTTCTGGACCTCAAAACATGTTTTCAGCCACTGAAAAAGCTCTGAAAATCAGTATTTAAAAGCTCAAAAAAAGGTGACAACAAGGTGGGAAACACAAGGGTAAAGGCCTTGGAAGCTAGGTAGAAGGAATGGTGAACCACCCCTCCACCCTTATTGGCCTTAAACCACAAGTTTCAGCCCAAAATTTCAGAGTTTAAATAGCCCAAAAATAGTAGGGAAAAATAACAATTAAAGCAAAACAATAAACTAAGACTTATACCTCTTGAAGATAAGAACACTTTCCAAGTGTTAAACCAACATTTACACACCCTCAAGAGCTCAAAGTAGGATCAAAAGTACCTCATTTCAAAGATCACAAGGTTTGGTTTAGAGTGTATAGGCAAAGGCTCAAGAAATTTACAAGAGAGAGAGAGTGAGAGAATTGTAGAGAGAGAAAATATTTTGCTCCAAAATTTTCCAACCTTAAAGATGGAAGGGGAGGTCTCCTATATATAGGCAAACATCAAACTCCCTCAGAAATATCAATACATGCACGTGTAAGCAAGTGCATGCATCTGTGACAACAACTGGCACAGTTGGCAAAAATATCTGCCAAAACAAACTTGTGGATGCCAGGCCTCTAATTCTGGCCGGCAGGCCACACAAGTGGCCGGCAGCCAACAGTGGTGGCCAACAGGTCCCAAGGTTTTTCAAGCTTGAAGAATTATGGTTGTGGTCCAAAACAAGGCAAGAGGTGTATATGGTTTGAAGGCTCAAAGTTGTGGCATTCTGTTGAGGACTTTGAGCACTTGACAAGCATATACAAATTCATCATTGGGTGTGCAAGAGATGGTGGTGTCCAAGTTGTAAGGGCGGTCAAAAATGGGGTGTCTACCCCTGCCTCATCAATCGACTCTCTGACTCAAGTGGGGAGCTCCTAGTACCAGTCCCACCCTATAGCCTCTCCAGGAAAGAGCATCACCCTATGTTCACACAGAAGAATTTGTTGCATGCATGGAAGATGAAAACTGTACTAAATATCAAAGCAAGCAAATTGCATAAAAAGGAGCAAAGGTTCTTAACTCAGAGGCATCATGGGAGAGGTGTGATGCATGCTCTCTCAAAAGAAATTCCTTGGGCGTGCCTCGAGCAAAGTCCTCAAACCGTAACATGTCGCTAGGAGCCATAGCATGCTTGTGGGGTGGATTGGTGGTTGGATCAAAAGGCCTCACCCTTAGTGGTGGCAACTCAGTCTTGGGCTAAGAAGGGTAGATCTCCTCTGTAGCAATGTCGGCAGCAATGTCTTCTGCAACCCCGCCAGCCTCTTCTTCCCTACCCCCACAACATGTGGGAGTATTGGCTCCTCGGGAAGGGCACCATCATGTGGAACATCGTCATCCATGGAGAATGTGGTAGGTGGTGACAGAAAAACAAGAAAAATGTGAAAAATAGGCAAAACCCCCAAAAGCAAGCCCTAGGAGAGAGAAAAGAAGATGACAAAGTCAAAACTCAGAAGAGAGTGCACAAATACCAAGAAAAACACATGATAGTGAGCCAAAAACAATGATGAACCAAAAAAACTCAACCAAATCAAAATCCAATGGGTTCAAAACGTAGAGGTCCAAATAGGTTTCGGGAATAAAGTTTGCGTGGGTCATTGGGTAAAGCGAGTAGGATGAAAATCTATAGAGAGAGAGAGAGAGCACCTAAAGAGAGAGAAAAAGCGATTTCGGCTTGGGTGTGTATGAAAAAGTGGGCCAGAAATTGGTTTTAAAGAGTCTTGAGTATAAAACCCAAAACTGCCCCAGAATTCGGGCCGGGTGGCTGGTCGGCGAAAACATTGTATGGTCGACCCATCTTTTGGCCGGCCGATTCTTCAAATGGTCCGGATGTGATTTTTGTTGAGATCTTGCTTATTCTGTGCATGAAGAGTCCTATATTCATCTATAAATAGGAAAATTGAAGAATTTGGGTTTGTTTCGGTTACAAAAAATTTCGAAATGTTGTTCCGGACGCACCGTTTTAAGTCCAGTCATTTCTTCGAAGTGGGAAAGTTCATTGATCTTAAGCTTGAGCAAGTTGTATCATTTCTGAGCATTTAAGGACCTCCGAACTGTAAGTTGGAGATCTTTATGAGGTGTTTTCAAAACCACTACTTTCCGTTTATATTTTCAATTTTGTTGCCTATTTTGTTGCATGGAGCATGCACCGCATTGTTTTCGCATCAACCACAGTAATTATATCGGAATTATGTTGCATCCATGTGCATCATGCTTTTCATTTATTGTGCTTACCCTTGTCACATGAGTGTGGTTTAGCTTGTACCCCTTTACCCTTTCGACGTGAAGCGTAGTTTGGCTTGTACTTTTTATCTCCCCTCTTCTCTGTGTGAAACGCAGTTTGGTTCACACCTTTTCCCTAGTTAAAACCTTCCCTCTCTCCATATGAAATATAGTGAGATACGCCTGTTGATTACACCACATTTCCCTCCTTTCATGTGAAACACGTTAGGATATTGTTTTCATCTTGGTTAAAACCTTCCCTCTGTCCATATGAAATACATCTCCGTATGAAATACGGTGAGATATGCTTGTTGATTACACCACCTTTCCCTCCTTTTGCGTGAAATGCGTTAGGATGTTGTTTTCATCTTGGTTAAAACATTTCCTCTCTCTGTATGAAATACGATGAGATATGCCTATTGGTTACACCGTCTTTTCTCCTTTCACGTGAAATGTGTTTTAAATTGCTGTTTGCTTACCTCTTTTTTGTGTGAAACACGGTTGGATTTATTTTGGTTTAAGCTTTAGGCTTGTTTCATTCATAAGCTGTCATCTTTTTATTACTCATTGCATTGTCTTGCGTGATCATGGATTTTCAAAATAACCAACTTCGCGAAGCGTGTGAGTCCAATTTCCAAAGTCTATTATTGTGCATATCATTTGCATTTTGCCCTTGAACTACGCTGGTTTGATTCCTTGCAAAGGGATACGTAGGCAACTTTCGAGTTCAACTAATTGTATTTACATGTTGATTGCTTGCCCGAGTCTTACGCCCTTGTCAAATGGGTCGTCTTTGGACTTTGACATTCACTCATGTCGTTTCATGGCTTCGAGCTTTGTCAAAGAGGGACAACTGTAGACACCCCATTTTGACCGCCCTTAAGACTTTGATGCCTCATGCTGAACACTCGATGATGAAATGTTACACTGTGCAATCGTTCAATTTCTTCAGCAAAAGGCTTCGGTTTCAAGTTTTAAAACCTAAACCTTACATCCCTTTTGAACTAAAACCTTTTTTTTTTCTAGCCTAACCACTCAGAGAAGAGCTGGCCAACAAGTGGCCAGTAAGCCATTTTTTATTGACCGACCATCCCCTTTCATAGTCGGCCAACCATGTTTAGTGCATACAGATACTTTGCAACAGCCAGCTACCCCCATGTGCATGCCTTGCACCAGCTGTCTCTTTACAGATATTTCCGACATGAGAACCTATTTTTCTATAAATACAAGTCCCCCCCTTCATGGTTTGGGATTAGAAAAATTCTCCAAGAGCCAAAAACTTGTCGAACATACTACCATCCTCTCATGTAATATACATACACTATACATACACCTTCTAAGCTAAAACTTAAAGCTTTTGTTGAGGTTCTTGAATCTAAATTATGTTCTTTGAGAGTGCTCGGTTTGTGGTTTATTAACTAAGGAGTTTTTCCTCTATTTCAAGAGCTATATCTTGAGCTTTTTTACCATTTTTTGTCTCTCTTTTCTTTACCTTTTCATACTGATTTCAGAGCTTTTTTAAGCTTAGAAATGTGATTTAAAGTTGCAAAAAGTGGAGGGGTTAGCCATTTTCCTTAGGCTTGCTTACTAGGCTTGTTCTCTTCATTTTTTTATTCATATCTTCTACCTTTTTTAAACTGATTTTCAACACTGTTTTGTGCTATTTTGGGGCTGTTTTAAGTATTTATTTAGTTTATGCTTTGAATATTATAGTATGTTGTTGTAAGTCCTCATGGATTTGGTGTATAGGCCATAGTTTCCAATCCATTTGAGTTGATAGTCTTTTCTTCCACTCTTTATAGCTTTCATACATATATTCACACCATTGTACTCATCCACTTTTCATTAGCACTTTGCAATCTCCCTTTTTTCTTTGTTTCCTTGATCAAGAGCTGTATCAAACAAAAGATTGTTGTTTAAAGCATAAGAAAGAGACCCCTCATGCTAAATGGTTTAATCTCTTCAGGGGTTGATTACCAGGGCATTACATCTCTCTTATGCTAAGCATAATTTCTTGTTTGACATTACCCTTTATCACCAGTGCGTTACTTCTAAGGAAAGGTTCATTATAACTTATTATCAAGTTTGAATTTGGAGTCATTATCACTTGTTTTGGGTTTCACTCCGAATTCATTATCGCTTGTAAATGAGTCTGATGCTTCCTTTGTAATTTTTCTCGTAGAAAATGGATAAAAAGCTCATTTCTCGGGTCAAGTCATACTTGCTACTCTTTAATGCTTTTGGACTTAGTGGACATAATCATCATCTTTGGATAAAAAGAAAGAAAATATAACAAATGGAAAGGTAAAATAAAAAGGGCTAATAAAATTGGAGTAAAAAAGGTAAAAATATAATAAAATTTAGTTAGGTTTGGTCAGATGTTATACTGAACCTATTGCATCTTGAATCACCGCATACTATTTAAGTGATGTTTGGTGATTCATAAGGCAAGTCTATCCCTTCCCTTGAGGTAATTCCATGATAGGGAGGAGGTGTTGCTTGTCTTTTGTTCCATTTTATTAAGCTCTTATCCTATCGTTTCTAAGATCACCACGTAACAAATCTGCAATAATTGATGCTTTGAGAATCGAATAGACTCCTCCCTTATCATTTTCATGATAGCGAACGGCAGAGAGGATAAACATTTTCTAGAAACACTTTGTTTTTGCTCTATTTCTACTCTATTGCAGCAAGATATTTCCGAAAAATAGTGGCCAGCTAGCCACTATTTTGTACAGCCGACCATTTCTCAAGGCCGGCCGGCCACCTATTTTGTACAGGCAACGACATTTTTGCAGCAAAACAAAGCAGAATCTGAGGCCAAAACAGAATAATTTTCTGACTGCAAACAGAGCAGATTCTGGCAGCAAACAGAAAGGTTTTAGAAGGATGTTCTCGGTTGTGCGCATACGGTTCTTCGTTTCCTATTCGAATACATTAGATTAATAGCTTTCATATTCATATGTTGTAATTAATTAGTTGTTTTACTTCTATTCAGATTTGTAATAATTAATTAATTTAGTTTATTCAATTGGGTTTGTAATAATTAGTTAATTAGGACATTCATTCAGACCCTCTTGTGCGAGGGCTAACTTGTAATATTTTGTATGTCTTCCAACCCTCATTTCTTTCTCTCTTTTATTTACATGCTTACTATGGTAGCATCATATTTTTGTTTCATACCATTGCTATGTGTTGTATCCATTTTTGCATGCATTGGGTTCGATTCATCATTCTAATATCATTGTCATTGTCATTTCCTACTTACTTGAATACATGTGTTACAACATGCTTTGAGTTGATCCATATGACATGATAAATAAGCCGAACCTAGTAGGTACATTTTGTATGTGTTGCATTAGTCACTTTACATATTAGAAGCAGGCTTTTTTTTAGGTGAGCATTTTTTCTTTAGCATGTTGCAGTGTGTTTGTGTTTCCATATCAAGCATATTACTATGAGGCAAAGTGCTTAGTTGAAATAAACTGTTTGGATGCCTGTGGAGGAAGGTTATTTCGCTTAAGTTGGGATGACTTTGATAAATGTACATATGAGCTTGCTTTTCAAATAGCACATACTCAAAACTCCTTTCAAAGAAACATGAAATCAAAGCATTCCAAAATGGGTGACGTAATCTATACTTGTGTGCCTCACATAGAAAAATAAGCATTAATAATCAGAACCAGAGCATATAATGTACATAAAAATCACATCATGATTAGTAGAGGTTGATCTTTGATCAGGTGAGTGGGGTGCTCAATTTATGACCTTCCCCTCTCATACCTAAGTTCCCGAACCAAGACACTTTGGTTATGATGGACAAGTGGTCTTTGGCACGAGTCGCGGGTTTTCTAAATTTTTCAAAAATATTTAAGTGACGACTCTAAAATCTAGCAATGCAATCCATTTTTGGCATCTCTAATGATAAATGGATTTTCTAAACATTTACCGGATTTGGACTCTCATTTGTGTTTTTCTGTTCCACATTGCACTTGTGAAACTAGATTTAGAACCAAGGGAGTCTGAACTATTGGGCTATCGTACCTGAGGAGATAAACCCTTCTGAGGAGCACGAAAAACCAGCTACATGAGCATAAGGCAGAAATTCGTGAGGAGTATCCAGACTTATTTGTTGATATTTGAGCTTTGTATTGAGAATTTCATTCATGTTGTAATATGTGAACGTTGTAAATGTTTTGAAGACTCAATTTCTATATTCTGTGGTAAGAAGCATGATTTCAATCATAGTTACTACTTTGATTGCCATTTGAAATAAGTTATGGTGTTAATTGTTTTGATTTAAATTTTAGGGACGAAGTTTCTTGAGGGGAGAGATTATAACGGTTCTTGTTCAGACCTGACCTTTTTTCATGTTCTTAGATCCATAATTTCCATATCTTTAATTGTTGTTTATAACCTCTTACTCTTATTGTTAGTTGAGTTTCGTTGTTTGGGAGTTGTTGGTTGTGTTTGAAACAGGTTAGCAGTTAGTTTTTCAAAAGAGTTGTTGCCCAGTCCTCGAGCGGTGTTTTGGTCGCTCGAGCTCTCTTTGAGATCTTTTAGTATTTTTGTAGGTCTGTAAAACTTCTAAGAGTAGAGTGATCTTCGCTCGAGTGATATTTCTTGCACTCGAGTGGTCTTTTGCTAGGTCTGAACTTCTAGCAGGAGGTCTTTGTGCTCTCGAGCGGTGTTTTTGGTCACTCGAGTGGTGTCACTTATTGTGTCTGACGCTCAAGCGATGGTTTAGTTGCTCGACCAGTCAATGCATATATCATATCGGGAAAAAGAAAATTTTGGTCACTTTTGCACTTCCTCTCTCTCTCTCTCTCTCTTCTTTTTCTTCTCTCTCTAGTTCTTTCCTTAAAACCCCAAATACTCCTAATCCATTAATTTCTCCATCCTAGTTCCTTGAAGAAAAGGTGGGGCTCGTAAAAGAGAATATTTTAATCAGTGAAAGCTTCCATTTTGACTCTGTCTCAAGTTACGGCTTTAATCCTTCTTCTCCTAAACTTGAGGTAGGGATTTCTTCAACCTTCTAGTATGATTCTTAATTTAGTTATGTGTTCCTTGTTAGGTATTGAGATGTCTCAAGTTACGGCTAGCTCTCTTCTTCTCCTAAACTTGAGGTAGGGATTTCTTCAACCTTCTAGTATGATTCTTAATTTAGTTATGTGTTCCTTGTTAGGTATTGAGATTTGGAAAATGGGGATTTTGATTTTGAAATGTAAAAGAGGGGTTTTCAAATGGGTTATTCAGAAATGTTGTGGGGATGTGTTGATTGTTGAGTTACGTTGAAATGTTAGAAATCCCTTCTTTAGAAGTGTTTTTGGAAGTAAAGGACGTGTGATTTGAAAATCATAAATGTTTAATTTATGAAAGAGAAAAGATTGATGTTGGATTTTTGAAAGGATGAAATGAATGTATATGTTGATAATGAAAGTGGAGTTGGATATTGTAGACGTCCCCGAACGTCCCGGGAGGGAAATCCCATTTTGTTCATTGGGCTCACTACAGTTCAGACTCAAAAGTCACGGTCCTGTATCTAATCTCGCAGAGTGCAATGCAAGACCGATGAATCATTAAAGAGTCCAAATCAGGAAAATTGTTTTGGAAAAAAGATTTTTAAAAAGAAGTGCCAAACATGAACTGCTTTGCCAAATACAGAGTCACCACCTAAATATTTTATTTTGGGTGAATTTAGGAAACCCTGACTCGTGCCGAAGGCCACGTGTCCGTCGTCACCAAATTTGCCTCAGCTCGGGAACTTGGGTACGATTGGGGAAGGTCACTTCGTGAGCACCCCCACTAGCCCGATCAAAGATCGGCCTCGACTAACCATGATATCGAGTTTTGAAAACATTATGCATTCTTATTCCGGTTATTAGCCTAGATTTACTGCGTGATGCGCACAGCATACAAGTATAGACTGGGTCGCCTGAATTGGAACAATACATCTCATGTTTGTTTATTTTAAAAATGGTTTGATGGTGCTACCCGCAAGTAGGCTAAGACGTGGATTTGCCACCCTCGGGTGGGCTTAGAAAACGTGATGGTTTGCCACTCTCAAGTGGGCTTAAAACTCAAAGTCAATGCATTATTTCAATTCAGATAATCCAACCTTCACCCACAGGCATTCAAGCAGGTATATCGCATAAGCACATAGCCTCATGGTAAGCATGCTATCATGGTAGTCACTCACACACATGCAAGGATACTAAAGCATAAACACTTACCGAGTACTCCAAGCTACGTGCAATGGACTACCTCAGCTCTGTTCTGAATGATGAAAGGTGTATGCATGCTCGAGTCGCCTTGTCGGTAAATTCCATCGTGATGCCTCACCTCACCCTTGTCTGCCATTGATCTCAGAAACTTGCACAAAGCTCCAGAAGGTTGAAACTCCACCTTGGGAAGGCCACCGACCAGTTATTAGCATGGGATACCACCTGCCGACCACCCTTTGTGGTGGAGACCAAAGAGGGTGGTCGGCCTGCCAGAAAATCTGGTCGGCCGACCAGTTTCCACCTCTGGTTTCTGGTTTTTCTACAAAGGCAAAAGAGAGAAAAGGCAATGCATTTTCAACAAATGTGTGCATGACCACTCTCCTTATCATTGCACAAGCTTTAGGGAGTGTAGTCCTCGTTCCTTGTGCCATCAATCACGCATCTCGATGCATAATGGCCGAGGAGTCGAATTGCACGACTCAATGGGACATGAATGCACATATAAGCAACTAAAGCCAACGACTCTATCATGGATAGTCAAGAGTGTCGGCGACCGAGAATTGAAGCACGATTCGTCACTTAGAGTACGAAACGTCCCTCGTTTCCCGTGTTCGGACTAAACCCTACTCCAAACACAAAGCAATGAGATGGCATACACAATGCTATGGGCTAAAATGGCATACACAATGCACTTACGAAGACTATCATTCGCACATGAACTAAATCGCTTATATAAATGCAAGATGGACTTACACCAATATGAGTGGACCTCAACCACACTCACATCAGTGGCCATATGATGGAAATGAGACAACCAAAATACATGCAAACATGCACGGATGCAAAGGACCGATCCTAAGGCACAACATGCAACTCTAACTAAGCATGGCAAAGGATGAAGTATGGCATGCAAACACACATTTTCCAGCTCTGAAACATAATGTACAATGGTCCTGAATCATGCAAATATGTCACACAATGCATGCAAGATGGCTCGAATACCGAAACTAGTGAAGCAGGTTACACTAGAGGTACACAAAGCAATGCATAAATGGAAAAACTAGCCCCAAATAGACCCTAGGCAGGTCTGAAACAGTGGGAAAATGGCCCAAAATGAAGACTCAACATGCAAAGAAACGAAGCTCATGCAATGGTCCGAAAACGAGGCATTTATGAACAACTCTCAAACACATTTAAAGAGTGGAAATCAGGGAAATATGACATTCATTTAAGCTCTGAAATATGACATATAATGACCCCAAAGCATGAAAACACCTCAGTATATGCATGCAATAGACCTCAAATCTTAAAGCTTGGCATGGATATTGAACTACAAGCATGCAAAACAAGCATCATTCAACCATGAGACCCAAAAACAGAGTTAAGGCAGTCCAAAATATGCACAAAATCAGTTTAAGGCATGGCCAAAAAGTGCTAGCATGAAGGGCCAAAACAACATGCAACATAGACTAGTAAGCATGGTTTACACTACATGTATATAAAGCACATGAGGGGCCACCAAACCAGCCAAAAACAGAAACATGGCATGCCAAAATATGACCAAAAATCCACTGAAACTCAGTCAACGCATGCTAGAATGAAGTGTTCCTTTGAAAGGCCAATGAGAGGGTTGTTCTACACATGTATGATGGACACACAAAATGGAAAAACTACCTCTAGAAAGAGGTTATGAGGGCCTTAAAACTCATTGAAAAGGGCTTGAAATGAGTCTAGGAAGCATGCAAGTAAAGGCCCCATTGGAAGGCCTTGAAGAGGATTACTCTACACATGCATAATAGACATTCAACATGGAAAAAAGGGCTCTGGACAGAGCCTATGTAGGTCACAAAACTCACAAAAAGTGGCCTGAAGCATGGCTTTGAAATATGCAAATAGGGGCTCCTTTGTTAGGCCAAGAAAGCTAGTAAACAAGACAAGTGGTGAGAGAGCCACCCCTCTCTGATTTTGGGGCTCAAAATAGCATAGCCACTGAAAATCCACTGGGTTTCAGTGGCTAGAAGGCCAAACAAAGCTCACTTCAAAGGCCTAGATGCATGGCTCAAAATAAGATGAAAACAAGCATGCAAGGAGGTAGATGACCCCCAATAGAAAAATGACCTTAAACAAAATTCAAGAGGAGCTCAAAATCAGACTTTTTTCAGTTTATGACAAAGCCCAAAAGTGCTTGTAAATAGAGCTAAGATATGAAGCAAAATAATGCTTAAAAGGGGGAAATGAGTGTTACCCTTGTAGAGAAGACCTCCAGCCGCTTCTGGACCAAAATAGCAAGCCTTCAACCTCTAAAAATGAGCTCCAAGGTGCTTAGATGGATGATGGAGAGGGTAGGCTAAGAGGTGTAATGCAATGGTGCAAGAACAATGGAGTTTTGAAGGCCAAATATAGAGATACAAAGGGGGAGTGTATGTATGAGCCTCAACAATTTTCTGAACCCTTGCAAAGGAAGGGAGGCCCTTCCTTTATAGAGAAGAGAGGTCAAAGCTTCTCTTGGAAGCTTAAAACCAAGATTAAACATCCTCCATACACGTGTATGGAGGATGCAGCAAATGCCTCCCAACTGGCACAACTAGAAGCAACTCAAGAAGACAAAATAGGAGGGAGCTGGCCGACCAGTTCAGGTGGTCGACCGACCAGGTTCAAAAGGGTCAAGCTTGAAAAGGTAGTCGACAGCCCATATTGGTGGTCTCCCAGGTGAATGCAACTCAGCGGTGGTATGGGAGACCAGAAAATGCGACCCAAAAATCAAGAAAACCAGCTTCCCGACAAGAAAACCAGAAAACCCACAAGCGGGGAGAAGAGTGGTCTCCAAGGAGAAAAGGTGGTCTCCCACCCTCGTACCACCTTCCTAACAATGAAACTAGGGTCCATGCCAAAAATGAACTAAGACGGATGCAAAACGAGGGTTCAGGGGCCAAAACGCGCAGCCAGGTGCCCTGAAAACTGATTGTTAAGCATCGGAAGTGGCGTGCGACGACGAAGGTGGCCTCCCGGGCCATAGTGTCCCTCTAGGGAGAGGAAACAAGGTGTGAGCCAAAAACCAGAGGAAACGGAGAAAGTTAAGTGGTCCCGAACCGAGGCGCACGGCCAACGGCTCCGAAAATCGAAAACTGGTCTCCAAACGGGAAAAGTGGCCTACGACCACGAAACGTAACCTACGGCCACTGAGAGATGGTCTACGAGACCTCTCCCTCCCTTCGGGAAAAGAAAACAGAGAAAACAAGACCTGGTTCGCAAACCAAGGCGAAGCACAAAAAGTCCCGAAATCCGGAGGCAAGGCTCTCAGCCGAGACTTCGTGACCTTAGGACGAGCACAACATACGCGATCACCGAGCGCTCAATCGATGACATCTGAGTCTTAAGGTCGGTAAAAAGTGGGGTGTCTACAGATATATGTATCACTCCCATTTTGAAAAATTATGAGATTATACTTGTTGTGGAAATTATCTGTTGAGTAGAAATATCTATTTTTGGCTATCAGTAGAGGATAGATTTGATTGTTGTAGAAATTGCATTAGGATTAGGTCAATCGAAACTAATTACTCATACATCTTACATTGAGCATTGTTTCATACTTAAACATTGAAAATATATTATTTTGGAGAAAATGGGTGTATATGTTGGTGAATCTTATTAGAAGGTGTGGTTGTGGTTATTATGTTGGCCTGTGTGTCCTTGGAGAAAGTCTAGAAAACCCGCGCGATTAGGTGCTGATCCTTCCGTTTTATACTGGTAAAATATCTTTGGTAGTGCTTGTATAGCCTACTGGTAGACACTACCTAGAGATTCCCAGTGTTTTGAATCTACTGCCCTATTTTCTAATTGGAAAAGTGTTGTTTATTGAATTAAATCACACATAATTGAGACATGGCACTATTTTAAAAAAGTGGAAGCATGATGTTTTAGAAAAATGGCATGGCATTGCATTGCACTCACCATATGATTTTGTTAAACTTCATACGTTGTGTTTAAGTATCTTTACTGGGCTTTAGCTCACCCTACATAGAAAACAACTTTCAGTTGTTGATGATATGCCTCCACCAAGGACATAGCTTGGGAGGACTTGGAGTCAAGAGCTTCTTTAGTTTCTTTTGATGTAATTATTTTTGTACAAGCCATGGGCTTTAACTGTGTTGAGTTGAACTCATTTTGTTATATCCAAGTATTGACTTGGAAAGATGTAGCTATTAGAACATAAACTTATTTGTATCTCCTTTTATTTCAATTCATTTACATATGACATATGCTATAAATTCAAGATCTAAGATTTATGAATGTGTATACGCATATGTCATCTTTTGTACTATTAAGCAATATTAATGAAACGTTATATATATTGTAAGTTATACATTCTACAGAATATCATGCTATAGGTTGTTGTAATTATTTCAGGGCTTTACATAAAATTACCAAAAGGGTTAATTAATGTATGTGTTTGCTCATTTGGGTCTAATTCAAAACATTAAAAAATAAGTATCTATTAAGTCAATGGTGATCGTAACACAGAGGCACGTTGGAGTTTCAAGGATGGTCTTGTATATATATACACATTGTAAACATAATGGAATCAAAGAACTATTTTGGGTTCATCAAACATAATGTAAAATCAAATGGAATCAAGGAATAAACTTACGAAAGCCATTTAGAATTATGAATAAGAAGTTTTTTTTTTTGTTCATTAATTAAATTTCCAGTTTGATATTCAGCCTTGTTGTACTCATCATCTCTTTTCTATTTATGTTCTCTCTTTTTTTTTTTTTTTTTGGTAACACTTTTGAGAGCTCCTTCATGTCACACCCCACTTTTTATTACCCCGAATAACATTACCATATCTATTAACATAAATCCTTTTCCATTAAGAACATGTGGAACTATACATACATTACATCCATAAATAAATGAAAGTTCTCTCAATCGTACATATATGGAATGCAATAGGAATTACATTTACACAAAATGTTCGTAGGCTTTCATCTTTACATTAAAAGTAAGGGTTTAACCCTTTTTACAATAATGGCGTTCCGCTAACAAATACAATCCCTGTGGCTAAGATCACCGATCTTGAATCAACTCTCAACTTGAACTTGAAAAATGATTAGTAAAATGAGATGAACATAAATCCAATAGAGATCCCAACATGATCCTTAAATAACAACATACAAATATATATGATCATGAATGCACCATGACGTACAATATAAATAATGTGACAATTGTATATTTAAAATATACATATATAAATACATTTTCTTCAAAAACATCCATTTAAACACCACAAGGTGTAAAACCAATTGTTTTCTTTCCAATTATCCAGTTTAGTTCCAAAAGCATTCATTCACAACACAACCTTGTTTCTTTAAACCTCTATGTTAATGTAAAAGAATTTCGTCTCCACATTTGTTTTGAAAGCATGTTCACATATACGAGTCAGAACTTGATTTCATAACTCAACCCACTATACACACTTATGCAACAAAACATTTACTATCTTCCCTGGCCATAAGCCCAAGGGAAAGGATCACCCATAACAGGATACCGAGAAATATATATTTCTAAATTTAAATAACTAAGCGTAATACATACTTCTATTTCCACCAGCCTACAGCACGGATCGCAAATGATACAACCTACATAACACATAACCCTTTATCGGCATCACCCGAAGGGGAACAACCCCAAGGTCAGACTTTACCAACCGCAAACTGGAAGGGAGAGGAACCTATCTCAAGGCGCCATGTTTTACCGGCCTCCTGAAGAGAAACGAACCTCAATTTCACACTTTACAAGGCATAAACCAAAAGGGAAATGAACCTCTATCAGGGTGCCACGCTTTATCGGCTTAACCGAAGAGAAACGGACCTCCAACTACATCACAACATGTTAAATCACATAGCTACCACACAAGTGCATTACATACTCATAATCTATTAAATAACAACAATGCCATCCTCTACCGATGACCAAGGACAAAACCACATTTAAATACAAGACTCTTATAACTCGATTTCACAACTAATTCTGCCATTCAAATCAATCATTTCCATTTCATTAAACCAAAAGAATTACCAACATATTTTGGTTACCAAACCCAACCCACTGTTCCAAAAGCCCCAACACCTTTGTCAAAACCACTATTCAATTTATAAAACCCTCTCTACGATATACAACTTCAACCCAACTGTAGACATCCCCGAACGCCCCGGGAGGATGAGTCCCGTTCTGTTCATATTGGGCTCACTACAGTTCAGGACTCTCAAATTGTCACGGTTCTTAATCTGAACCAAAGAGTCCAAATCCGGCAAATCGTTTTGAGAAATAGATTTTTAAAAAGAAGTGCCAAACATGGACTACTTTTCCAGATATGGAGTCGCCACCTAAATATTTTATTTTAGGGGAATTTAGGAAACCCTGACTCGTTTGCCTAAGGCCATGTGTCCGTCATCACCAAAGTTGCCTCGGCTCGAGAACTTGGGTACGATTGGGGAAGGTCAGCTATGAGCACCCCCGCTCGCCCGATCAAAGATCGGCCTCTACTAACCATGATATCTTGTTTTGAAAGCATTATGTGTTCTTATTCCGGTTATTAGCCTAGAATTACTATGTTATGCACACAGCAAACAAGTATAGACCAAATCGCCTAAATTGGAACAAAACATTGCATGTTTGTTTTGAAAATGGTTTGCTACTCGCAAAGTAGCTAAACTGCAGGTTTTGCTACCCTCAAGTGGGCTTAAAACTTGCATTCAATGCATTGTTCCAATTTAAGTAACCCAACCTTCACCCACAGGCATTCAGGCAGTTATAACACGTAAGTATATAGCCTCATGGTAAGCATGTTATCATGGCAACACGCATGCAAGGATGCTAAAACATAAATGTTTACTGAGTACTCCAAGCCAAAACAGAAACTAGTTAGTAATCATATGCATGATCCTAGTTCATGTTAAGATGGCTAATGCAACACATGCAAGATGCAGCTACAAATAGGCTCGGCTAATCAATGGATGGCATATGATGATGCTACAACTAACACGAATTCAACTTGGAATTGAAATACAATGCAGTTAGTATGATACGCCGAGCCCGGTGCATGCAAGACAAATGTATGGATGCACGCATGCATAGCATAAGGTATGCTAATTTAAATATGACCTAATACTAACCATCAAAAGCAGGTAAGCAAAAGGGAGAAAGAAGTGGGGGTTGGAAGACATGCACACACGCACCCATACTTATTACAAATTCACCCTCGCTCGGAGGGACCAAAAGAATAATACAAACAGAATAAGTAATTAACTACTCTAGCTAATTAAATATTACAAACCCTTAATTAATCAAATTAACTAAGCTACTAAAGCAGTAAAACAGCCTCGGGAAGAGGGATGAATGCATGCTCGGATTGGCTTCTCTCGGAAATCCATTGCCATGACACATGTTGCCTCTGTTTTCACTGTTTGGCACCTCTAAAGGCTACACAAGTCCCAAGGTATCCTCTCTGCACACTGTGGAGTGCCACCAGCCAAGGTAAATGATCACCGGCTAAGGGGATGTGGTCATCGGCCACTGGTGTGACTCTCGGCCAGCAATACATGGTCGGTCGGCACTGTATGTAGTCGACCGGCCAATTCTTCCTGCAGAACCTGTTTTGACAACAACAGAGGCCAAAACAAGGCATGGCAATGCATGTCAAGCAAATGTGTGCACCAACACACCCCTTATCATGTTTATGACTCAAAAGGGCATGGTACTCGATTCTCGGACCACCAATCGCGCATTTCAATGCGTGACGG
>NW_021025645.1:2180283-2204616 GCF_004153795.1 Camellia sinensis | reverse complement strand
AGAAGCTAAAATAGGGGTTCAAAAGGTTCAAACCCTCTCAAGAAAAGGGCTCGGCCAGAAAAAGTGGCCGATTGACCAAAATCAGTGGCCGGCCGACCAAACACAATGCCGACCGACCATCAATAGTGCCAACCGGCCATCACCAACGGCCGGTGGGAAGGAAACAAAGCCGGTCGACCAAAAACAGTGCCGGTCGGCCATCATTAATGGCCGATGGCAATAAAACAGGGTCGGTGGCCTCAAGCCATGACCGGTGAGGTGTGGGGATGGCCAACAAGCCATTCCCTGCCCCTCAAAAGCCAAACACAAGTGTTTGGTGCAAAACCAAACACAAAACAGTCGAGTCGAGAGATCCTGAGGCAAGGCGCGTAGCCGAGACCTCCGGGAACTCAAGACGAACACAAACATGGATGATCACCGAGTGTTCAAACGGTGACGTCCAAGTCTTAAAGACGGTCAAAAATGGGGTGTTTACAGTTGCCCCTTTTTGACAGAACTCGAAAGTCATAACAATGACGGGAGTGAATGTCAAAGCCCAGAGACGACCCATTTTTGACAAGGCCGAAGACCTAGACAAAGCATACAAGCAGCAGACAAAGATATGCGCCCGAGGGCAGGGGCAAAATGCAAGACAATGCACAAAGCGGAGCATGACTTATGATCATGCAAGAAACATAGGGACGTATCCCGATGTTTCAGAAAGGTATAAGCATTGGAACGTATTCCAAATGCTCTTAACCAAAGAGGGAGAAACATAGGGACATATCCCGGTGTTTCGAAATGAAGGAGAAACATAGGGACGTATCCCAGTGTTCAGAGTGGTTCAAGCACTAGAACGTATTCCAAATACTCTTAACCAAAGAGGGAGAAACATAGGGCCGTATCCCGGTGTTTCAAAACGAAGGAGAAACATAGGGACGTATCCCAATGTTCAGGGATGTATCCCGATGTTAAGGGACGTATCTCGGTGTTCAGGAACGTATCCCGATGTTTAGGGACGTATCCCTGTGTTTAGGAAAGAGAGGGAAACATTGGGACTTATCTCGGTGTTTCGGAAAGAGAGAGAAACGTAGGGACGTATCCCGGTGTTTTGGAGAGAAGGGAGAAACATAGGGACGTATCCCAGTGTTTTGGAAAGAGAGAGAAACGTAGGGACGTATCCCAGTGTTTTCAAAAGGAAGAAGAAACATAGGGACGTATCCCGGTGTTTCAGAAAGAGAGAGAAACGTAGGGACGTATCCCAGTGTTTCGAAAAAAGGAGGGAGAAACATAGGGACGTATCCCGGTGTTTCGGAAAGAGAGAGAAACGTAGGGACGTATCCCAGTGTTTTGAAAAGGTATAAGCATTGGAACGTATTCCAAATACTCTAAACCAAAGGGGGAGAAACATAGGGACGTGTCCCGGTGTTTAGGGACGTATCCCCGTGTTTAGGGACGTATCCCAGGGTTTAGGAAAGAAGGAGAAACATAGGGACGTATCCCGGTGTTTCGAAATGGTATAAGCATTGGAACGTATTCCAAATGCTCTTAACCAAAGAGGGAGAAACATAGGGACATATCCCGATGTTTCGAAAAGGTATAAGCATTGGAACGTATTCCAAATGCTCGTAACCAAAGAAGGTGAAACATTGGGACATATTCCGCTGTTTCGGATTGAGTGAGAAACATAGGGACGTATCCCGATATTTCAGAAAATGAGAAGAAACATAGGGACGTGTCCCGGTGTTTCAGAAAAGAAGAAGAAACATAAGGACGTATCCTGTTGTTTCAGAAAGGTATAAGAAACATAGGGACATATCCCGGTGCTTCGAAAATGGAGAAAAAACATAGGGACGTATCCCGGTGCTTCGAAAACGGAGAAGAAACATAGGGACGTATCCTGGTGCTTCGAAAACGAAGAAGAAACATAGGGACGTATCCCAGTGCTTCGGAGAGGTAGAAGAAACATAGGGACGTATCTCGGTGCTTCGGAGAGAAGGAGAAACATAGGGACGTATCCCAGTGTTTCGAAAAAGGAGAAGAAACATAGGGACATATCCTGATGTTTCGAAATGAGGGAGCGAGCAAAACGATGCAATTGAAAGGGTGCATAACGATGCGAGTGGAATGCGCGTAACAGTGCAAATGAAGTGTGTATGACAGCGCAAGTAGAGAGGTGCATGACAATGCAACTAGAGTGTGCGTGACAACGCAACTAAAGAGTGTGCATAACACTGCAATATAGGTACACAAGATAGTGCGACGTAGATTAAATGCACAAAATAGTGTGATGCAATGCACTAACAAGTACAGGTAAGGTGCGCAAGATAGCGATGCAATGCACTAACAAGTGTAGGTAAGATGCGCAAGATAGCGCGAGTAAGGTGCACAAAAGAAGTGCGATAAAATGCATTTTCTATGCAAGTATGGGGGCATTAATCATGTACTCTGGTGCCTCCGATTTACCTCTCAGAGGACTTGGCAACACGCTCAGCTCAAAAGGGGACACCCTGTCTATATTGGCGAGAGATAATATCTGCAATTGCTTTAATTGCGATTCTGACTTGAAGCAGGCTTAAGCTTGGGGTTGAGATACACTCATACTTCAGAGAAATGGTGAGGCCTGAGAAGGTGCACCTGGAATGCAGTCTCGGAATTTGTCGAAGTTGAAACACACTAAGATGCTCCAAATTTTCCTTCTTTTCTTTTGCTTTGTAGTCTAGAACCCACATAGCTTCAGATAGGTCCTGATTTTACTGTTCTCACACGACTTGGATTGAACCTTGCGGTTTTATGAAAGAATAAATCTTGTTTTGTACAAATGTGGAGAATGGCATAGCACTTTGAGCACAAAACGATTCATTTTTTTTGAATTTGAGAAATGAGAAAAAGTTTTTGACTGGGTATTGAGCCTACGATTGAACACAACCAAAATGACTCAAAAATTGAAAACAAAGGTAAAATAACCTAAACGCAACGAGACACGCTTGGAACGACTCAAAACAAGATTTGAGACAAACAAAAGAAAAGACACGACATACAAACGTGCATAGGGAGCCTGTTTCTTTGGGTATTGTTTCCCACCCTTTCTCATTTGTGATTCTCACATCACTCTGGCACCCAATCTCTATTTTTCTGAAAAAGCCCTTTTTCTCACTTTTTCTCTCAGCGCACATCTCTCTATTCTTCAATCTCTCATTTTTTAATCCCTCCCCTGAGTGGTTGACGGATAAACAGAAAGTTGTGGGGTCTTGCCCCTAGCATTCCGCTAGATTCTTCTTCTTGTTCACAATAGTGAGTTTCTTCCATAGAGGGGCTGCGCTACAATTGGGTGTGTAGCAAATCTGCAGCTGACATCGGTTGACGATGCTCTGCTGGAGAGTTTGGACGTGATCAGATCTGTCCAGATAAGGTAGTGGAATATCTTGTCCCATTCTGATTCGTGCTTCGCACTTGGTCTGATACCTTGTTGCTTGGAGGATGTGAGAGCTTTCTGCCCTTTTGCGGTCAACTTCAATGGTGCCCTTTTCTGACAGGTAGAGTGCCCTTTCTGGCAAGTATAGTGCCCTTTCGGGCAAGTATGTTGACAACGGGGAAAAGACAGAACACCGGACTAAACTGTGCCCCTAGTTCATCATTTTGACCATTTTTTTTTGTTTTTGGTTTTCTACCAAAACAATTTTGACCAACATGAGAGTTAGATTAACATGCTTGTTCGATTTTCTGATTTAAAATCATGCAAGTTAGGTTATGAGCACTGAAATTTTTTCCTTTTTTGGGTCCAAGAAATGGTCTAGTTTTTGAAAAAAAATGGGATAATTTTTGAGAGATCAGTCAACCTCAGTAAAAATTCTCAAAAATTATTTTTGCAAGCAGCCACTGCTCAACGAGCACGGAACTTACTCTTGAGATGCACAACCTCAGATCCCAAGGAAAATTGCCCCTTGTTTGAGGAGAGCTGCATGGCAACGGAAAGTTGCCCCTTGTTTGAATAGCACCGCAGCGCATTGGCAACGGAAAGTTGTCCCTTGTTTGGATAGTACGACAGCGCGTTGTAATCAGTCTTCACAGGGTGATGATCACAACCGAACTCCCGGATACAGAAAAGACAAAGATGACCAGAACCATCTCACGGACACAGTTGAATTTGAAGTGTTTGCGGCTGGACTTCAGAATGAAGTTGCCTACGTATCCCAAATATGGGAATCAAGCCTTACGTAGTTCGGGGTAAGGTATACTCGGGTATTAACCTCTCCTTTTGCGCTCTAACTTTTGCCAGGCCGCCTTTTCGGGTTTTTCAACCTTGCGAGCTATTTTTTCCTTTTTTCTTTTCAATTCTTTTCACTTCTTTTTTTTTCTTTTTCTTCTTTTTTTTTTCATTTTTTGCATTTTCTTCATTTTTTTTTTTTTTGGCATTTTCTCTTTTGTTCTTTTTCTTTTTTTTTCTTTTTTTTCGCTCTAACTTTTGCCTGGGTTGCCCTTTCGGGTTTTCGGCCCAGCGAGCCTCTCAAGGGTAAAAGTGTAGCTTGGTCCATGTCAAATGGTTCTGAGATCTCGAATCCGTCTGAATCCAGGAGAGTGACTGCTGTTCGCTGACAATGCAGGAGTCCATCCCATGGGGGCTGGATTTGCCCCCTAGTGTTGTGGATAGGAACTCAGTTGTTCTTCAACAATACTTTCTTCTTTCTTCTCTTCTGGGGTTTGGCATTCTTGCCAGTCGTCCTTGATTTGCAGGATGATCCATCTTCGGCTCTTCGAGCACATCTGGCATTTTTGCCCCTAGTTGCAGGTATACTTCTGATCTAGTTTTGCAAGCTTCTTTTGGCGACATCTGATCTCCTTGATCTGACTTTTCTTGCCCCTAGTTCGAGGGTTGCTTCAAATATGGCCACACAGGCCGCCTTTGATGGTTGACCATTGACCATTCTGAATTTAAGTCCAACGTTTGAAAATGAGGAGTCGAGTCTCGAGGTTGAGAGCGATCCTAGGCTGCACAATCTCAAGAGCGATTCCACACAGGTCTTCGCAGGATCACGCAAAACATTTTTTTGAAATCTTTTAAGAAAGCGACTAGTCACTCGCGCTGAAGACAATGTGGGACCAATCTGGATCAAGCCAGGATCCTTCTCAGTACTCACATTAACAAGCATGATCTCGATCATTAAAGGCTTAGCATGCCTCTCTTTCTCTTAAATGATCAAATTTTTGCAAAACTCGAGGAATTCCTTCCTCTTCGTTTTCACTGCAGCGTTCAAAAGTTTTGAAAAACTTAGGTCAATGCAATGATTTTGGGGTGCAGAAGAGTAAGTGAAAAGTACTGCCGTTTCAGTCAAACTTTCTGGCACAACCGGAACAAAAGCATGAAAAACCACTGTTGTTTCATTCATAACTATTGGTGTAACTGGCTCCATGGCAGAAACAGACTCAAAAGAAAGCAAAAAGATAGACACAAAACAAAATAGTGATACCTAAGGTAACACCCCCGAAATCACCTGACTCTAACAAAACAGGACTGACTCGATACAACAAGACAGACCCGAAACAAAAAGACTGACTCAAAACAAAGAGACGGACTCAAAACAACACAACAAAAACTGACCTAAATTCCCAAAGTCAGAAACTAGCATTCGCAAATGCTCAAAACAGTGCGTGCCATACGCTACATCTGGAGTAAGTCGAGCGCCACCTGCAGCTGGTTCATCCCCCGATCACATCACATTATCCCCCAGGTTCATTGATGCAATAACGATAGACTTTGCTGAGTTGGTGCGACGATGACCTTATTGTCAATCAGATCTTGTATTTCGTGGCGAAGACGGAAACAACTATCAGTGACATGGCCGACTTGCTGATGAAAGGCACAGTACTTGGCCAAATCATGGGAGGGAGGAGGTTTATTTGGGAGTGGTCGCGGCTCTAGGGGTTTCAGATCCCCGTCTCTAATCAGGACCCTCAAGGTCGCTGATAGAGACATGTACAGTAGTACGAACACCCTCTGGCCTCGAGGTGGGTGTTTTGAGGTTTGTGGAGTTTTGCTGGATGCACCAGCAAAGGGATTGGTAGGCGCTAACTGGGTTTGCTGATCTCTTCCGAGCATGGGATTAGAGCTGAAAGGGACATTCCTGGTGCAACGACCCTTCTCCCGGCTTGCCCCTTGATTCAGGCTGCTCTCATTCTGAGTGGCGAAAGTGTCGTCCACAGTTTTTGCAACAACTGTGAGTACTTGCTGTTTGTTCAGCCCTTCGGCTTTCAAAGCCTCAATATTCCACTGAAGGTGTTCATGGGGACCAATGCCTGCCCTTACCTTGTTCTTACCACTTGCCTCCACTTTGCCAAGGGACTGGTCTTCTTCCAATGCAACCTGTCCCAAGGTTGGGGAGCCTTTAGACATGAACTCCCTGGTACGTGATGTGGTCGATGATGGGGCCAAAACCCCAAAGGCTAAATCTGCCACAGTTCTCTGAAGATCTTCGATCATTCTCATCAGCTCAGAAGTAGTGGGCTCAAGGGTTTGAGATGATTGGGGTCCGGGTGCATCCATCATGAATAAGTCCATGCTGACTGGAATGAACACTTTCGGTTTGGGTAAATGGACTGGGTGATGTGTACACTGGGGTCGTAAGGGATGGCCAGTGTGTGGATTAGATTGAGATGTGGATGAGGTACTTGGTCATTGGGGGATAAAGGTGGAGCTATCGTCTGATTGTCGATGAGATTTTGGACCTCATGACGAAGGCGATAGCAACGGCCGGTGCCATGACCGTGCTGCTGATGGTACACACAGTACTTGGAGGGGTTATGTCTGGCTGGGAGTGGATCAGGAAGAGGTTGAGGATCGAGGGGTTTGAGATGCCCTCTTTCCATCAAGACTTTTAGTGCGCTAGTCAGGCTTATATAGAGGGGGCGTGAAAGTTCTTCCTTGAGCTCGGGCTGGGCCAACGGTTTGTAGGCTTGGATTGGCAAAAGGGTCGGCTGTGGCGACTGTATTGATTTCGGTGGGTTTGGGAATAGTGCTATTACCAGCATTGGTGCTTCCTGCAATCGCCCTCCTTGTCGGTTCACTTGTTCTGGGAATGATCCCACAGTTGAACGCATTCTCGATCTGAACCCCCAGTTCATGCAAACTTTTGAAAGTGAATAGCGGAGCGACTATCAACTTTTGCAACATATCATGCTCGAGGTTTCGCACGATCATCTGCACTTGATCCCTCTCAGAAGGGCGATCTGTCATCTGTGCTGCCTTTGCCCTCCACCTCGTAACAAATTCCATAAAAGGCTCTGTTGGGTTCTGGTGGGTTGTTTCAAGCTCTTGCATGGTCATTTCAACTTGGGTATTGTAGGAATACTGATCGACAAAGGCCTCAGCCAATTCTTCCCAGTCTTGCTTCACTTTGTCCTCCAACTTCGTGTACCAAGTGGCTGTTACACCCAACAGGGTTCTTCCATACAGAGAGAGTTTCTGTGGCTTAGTCAGACCCATCGGCTTCAGGACATCTAAGAAAAGTCGGACATGTACCATTGGATCTCCAGACCCGTCGAAACGGTCAATATATGGCATTTTGAATCTGTCTGGGAGCCGAACGGCAGCCTCGGTGTGCCCATCCTCAATGTCGGGAATGGAGTTAAGGCCCTGTGCCTTTTTGAATTGCTTCTCAAGGTTCGCAATCTTCACTGCAGTCGGATTGAGCTCATTAACATCAAGGGAATAAAGCCTCTCATTAGGCTGCACCAGGGGTCTGAGCACCTGAGCTTTAGTTAACCTTTCTCGAGGATTCGGACACTGCAAATCTTCAACTGGCAGAAGTGGGTCAAAGTTTGGCTGGGGTCCCAAAGCTGGATATGAGGCAGATGCCCCAGATGGACGCTGCATTTCAATACTGGTCTCAGTCTGCATGGTAGTTCCCTGATTTAATGCTGCTATCACGGCTACAAATTCTTCCGAACCCTATGCCATCATGGTCTGCTGAGTCTGAATAAAGGTGATGTGACTGGCGACTGATGGATCAGATGAACCGGTGAGCCCTGACTAGCCTTTCTTTGCCTTGCCTCAACGAAAGAACACTGGTTGCCCTTGAATTGAATTTCTGACCAAACAAAGTCTATCAGCACTAGTCCAATGTACCCGGGGGATATCGGAGCCTTCTTAAGCTATGGTTCCAAGACTACCTAGCAAAAGAGAAAACAGACAGCACCTCAGCCTGATTTCACCATAACCCATATGAACAAAGCTGAATGACTGTGCCCCCCTACAGAATTCTGCCCAAAATTCTGCCTGTAAACTGATACCCTCCGGTAAAACTGATTCCCCAAATACTGATAGTGATGCCCGCAAGCCTGTTACTCAGACTTGCAAACTGTTATGCGCATTCCTTGTAGAGATACACTCTAAAAGCACATAGCAAACAAATGAGAGCCAAGACACCCCTATGTTGGGTAGGGTTTTCCTGTCCTATTTTGTCAGGAGCTAGGGTTTCACTACGCACACAGCGGTTTCAAACAACCTATGATCGGGTAGACAACCTGTCCTAGCTTGGAATGGTCACTATGGATTTCGATATGAACTAGGTCGAATGGTCAAAAAGGGTGCCCTGGTAAAAATTGGGGTTTGTGTTCCCATATTGGCAGAGCCCGCAACCGGTCAGCCTTATGGTCATGCCTTGACAAGGCAAGCCTCTAGCAAACTGCTCAGAAATAACAGATGGCAAACACGGTGTCCTAGGCGCACCAATGCACATGCAATGGAAAGAAACACATAAGTGAAATCAAAATAGGATATCACAAGTTCGAATCAAGCTCTCTAACTCCCTAGCAGAGTCGCTAGAAACTGTAGACGTCCCCGAACGCCCTGGGAGGATGAGTCCCGTTCTGTTCATATTGGGCTCACTACAGTTCAGGACTCTCAAATTGTCACGGTTCTTAATCTGAACCAAAGAGTCCAAATCCGGCAAATCGTTTTGAGAAACAGATTTTTGAAAAGAAGTGCCAAACATGGACTGCTTTGCTAGATACGAAGTCGCCACCTAAATATTTTATTTTGGGGGAATTTAGGAAACCCTGACTCGTTTGCCTAAGGCCACGTGTCCGTCATCACCAAAGTTGCCTCAGCTCGGAAACTTGGGTACAATTGGGGAAAGTCAGCAATGAGTACCCTCGCTCGCCCGATCAAAGATCGGCCTCTACTAACCATGATATCTTGTTTTGAAAGCATTATGTGTTCTTATTCCGGTTATTAGCCTAGAATTACTATGTTATGCGCACAGCAAACAAGTATAGACCAAATCGCCTAAATTGGAACAAAACATTGCATGCTTGTTTTGAAAATGGTTTGCTACTCGCAAGTAGGCTAAAATGCAGGTTTTGCCACCCTCAAGTGGGCTTTAGAAAAGATGGTTTTGCCACTATCTAGTGGGTTTAAAACTCACAGTTTTTAATGCATTATTCCAATTTAGGTAATTCAACCTCCACCATAGGCATTCAAGCAGTTATATCAATAAGCAAGTAGCCACATGTAAGCATGCTGTCATGGCACCACACTCACACGCATGCAAGGATGCTAAAACATAGCAATGCTACCGAGTACCCCAAGCCAAAAACAGAAACTAGTTAGTAATCATATGCATGATCCTAGTTCATGTTAAGATGGCTAATGCAACACATCCAAGATGCAGCTACAATAGGCTCGGCTAATCTATGGATGGCATATGATGATGCTACAACTAACACGTATTCAACTGGAATTGAAATACAATGCAGTTAGTATGATGCGCCGAGCCCGGTGCATGCAAGACAAATGATGGATGCACGCATGCATAGCAAAGGTATGCTAATTTAATATGACCTAATAACTAACCATCAAAAGCAGGGAAGTAAAAGGGAGAAAGAAGTGGGGTTTGGAAGACATGCACACACGCACCAACGTTATTACAAATTCGCCCTCGCTCGGAGGGGCCAAAAGATAATAAACAAACCGAATAAGTAATTAACTACTCTAGCTAATTAAATATTACAAACCTTAATTAATTAAACAAATTAACTAAGCTACTAAAGCAGTAAAATAGCCTCGAGAAGAGGGATGAATGCATGCTCGATTGGCTTCGCTCGAAATTCATTGCCATGACACATGTTGCCTCTGTTTCCCACTGTTTGGCACCTCTGAAGACTACACAAGTCCAAGGTATGCTCTCTGCACACTGTGAAGTGCCACCGGCCAAGGTAAATGATCACCGGCTAAGGGGATGGGTCATCGGCCACTAGTGTTGAACTCTCGGCTAGCAATACATGGTCGGTCGGCACTGTATGTAGTCGACCGGCCAATTCTTCCTGCAGAACCTGTTTGACAGCAGCAGAGGGCAAAACAGGCATGGCAATGTATTTCAAGCAATGTGTGCACCAACACACCCCTTATCATGTTTATGACTCAAAGGGTATGGTACTCGATTCTCGACCACCAATCGCGCATTTCAATGCGTGATGGCCCAAGAACCAAGTTGTGCATTTTAATGTCAAATATAATGCAACACAAACACACAATGAACTCAACCTCTATCATACTCAATTCAAGAGGCAAAGCATGCATGCCAATGTAATGCAACCTAGGCATGTGAGCTAAGTGTGCAACATGATCATGCAAAACACAAACATGTGCAATAGGCACATGAACTAAACAAGTAAGCATGCAAGGCATATAACATCAATGTTAATGACACACATGCAACAACATGAAAGTCATACACCATGTAAATATGCAAAGCGACTTAAACACAAGAAGCATGCCAAATGCAATGACACTTAAACATGCGACATGTTAATAGGCTAAGTACCTAAAAATACAAACAATGTATAGCATGCAACAAACATGCCAAAGGGATGGCTTAAACTAATTTGGACAGCCCTCTACTAGTCCAAAAACAGTGGCCAACATGCTCAAGAATGGAAGCCAAACACATACAAATAGGCATGCATGCAAGGTCAACACCTAGGCACATAGAGATAACTTTAAGCACACTTAAAAGAGGAACAACATAGGCTAATGGCATGCAATGTAAGCTCTGAAAATCATGTTAATGATGGTGCCAAAACAAGCAAATAAGACAAGCATAGCATACAACAAATGATCTAAAGCCTAAGGCTCACACAAAGAAGCATTGAACTACACTTAGTGCAACCACACATGGCATGAATTAAGTGACTGAAAACAGAGATGTGCATGCTAAAATGGGCCTCAAAACCCACCTAAATGGCATCTAAATGGCTTAAGTATGGAAGCATGGACAAGGGCCCAAACAGGAGCATAAGACAACAACCTTTAACACATTAAAGGGATATAAAATGCAAGCATATAGGCATGCACAAGGACTGAAATAACATGACAAGTGGTTCAAACCATTGAAATGATGCAAGGATGGCATGCTAGAGGGTCAATGCTCAAGGCTACAAGAGAGTTTGCATGGTAGCTATACAAAGCAAAGCATGGATGACTCAAATGACCAAAAAAGGTCCCTTAACATACTAAAACAAGCATAAAAGCTTCACAAAGCTAGCCCAAAACACATGAAGCATGGTAGTCTAAATGCTAGGCAAATGTTAAGGCAAATCATGGCATACGAAGACATGTATACAACTAAGCATGGTTGTCTAACCAGTAAAAATAGTGCATATAAGACTCATGGAAAAATAAGCACAAATAGCACTTAAGACATGGCCAACATGAACTTAAAAATGGTGCTCACACATGAGGTTAAAATGGCACTTTTTGAAGACAACAAGGAGAAGGGGTGGCCCTCTCCTTCTTAGGACCTTAAGACACCATCCTCACCACTAAAATCCCTCAAAATTTCAGTGGTGAGGAGGCCCAAACAAGGTGGTCCCGTAGCTCACCAAAAATAGCACAAAATGGGGCCAAACAAGGCCTAAGAGGGGGTAAACGACCCCAAACACAAAAGTGATCTGAAACAAACTTCAAAAGAAGCTCAAAATAAGACTTTTTTCAGTTTATGGAAAAGCCCAAATACGCTTTCAAGTAAGGCTAAAAGTGTGTGCAAAAACGGGGAATAAAGAGGGAAAATGAGTTACCTTTGTAGCCAAAAGGGGACAGCAGCCTTTTGGTCCAAAAAAACAGTCCCTTAGCCTCTGAAAATGGCCTCCAAGCTCCTTAGGTTGATGATGGAGGTGTTGTGCTTGGAGGTGTAGTTCAAATGGCCAAGAACTAGACCCTTTTGCACCCTCTAACCCACACAAATGTAGAGAGAGAGGGAGATATAGAGAGAGAGAGAGAGTGATATAGATATGATATATATCAGATTTTCTAACCCTTGAAATGGGAGGAGAGGCCCTCTATTTATAGAGAAGAGGAAGGCTTGAAGCTTCTAAGGGAAGCTAAGCAAAAGGGTTAAGGGGGTCAAGCTTCTCTTAGAAGCTTGGAGCAAAAGGGCCAAGCTTCTTAGAGAAGCTAGGCAAAGGGGTCAAGCTTCTCTTAGAAGCTTGAGGAAAAGGTGAAAAAGGTGCAAGCTTCTCTTGGAAAAGCTTGGAGCAAAGGGTTCAAGCTTCTTGGAGAAGCTAGAACAAAGGTCAAAAGATTCAAGCTTCCCCAAGAAGCTAAAACCAAGGGTCCAAAAGGTTAAACCTTGCTCAAGAAGCTTGAACCAAGGGTTTAAAAGGATCAAGCTTCCTCAAGAAGTTAGAACCAAGGGTTCAAAGGGTTCAAGCTTCTTCAAGAAGCTAAAACAGGGGTTCAAAAGGTTCAAACCCTCTCAAGAAAAGGGCTCGGCCAGAAAAAGTGGCCGATTGACCAAAATCAGTGGCCGGCCGACCAAACACAATGCCGACCGACCATCAATAGTGCCAACCGGCCATCACCAATGGCCGGTGGGAAGGAAACAAGGTCGGTAGACCAAAAACAGTGCCGGTCGGCCATCATTAATGGCCGATGGCAATAAAACAGGGCCGGTGGCCTCAAGCCATGGTCGGTGAGGTATGAGGATGGCTAACAAGCCATTCCTTGCCCCTCAAAAGCAAAACACAAGTGTTTGGTGCAAAACCAAACACAAAACAGTCGAGTCGAGAGATCCTGAGGCAAGGCGCGTAACCGAGACCTCCCGGGAACTCAAGATGAACACAAACATGGATGATCACCGAATATTCAAGCGTTGACATCCAAGTCTTAAGGACGGTCAAAAATGGGGTGTCTACACCAACTCAACGCAACACATCAAAACAATTACTAGGCCTGGTTAATCGCTTTTAGCAACCAAAACATTAATTCAATCCCCTAAACCATTTGTTAAATCTCATAAGCATTTATTCAATCTCATAACACATAACCCAATTATTACCTAACTTTATCCCTTTTTGTTTATTAATTCTTAATAATAAATTAGGGCTTTTCGCCACAATCAATATAAACATGATTAATTGCCTCCTAACATACCAAATCAACCAACAATTATACAATTTCAACTCCCAAAACTCAAACCCCAAATCCCCTTTCATGCTTTTGAAAAATCTCTTAACAAACATATTTTTAAATGTAATAAAAACTACCACATGTCTATCTATGAAGAGGTATTGAAGTGGAGCAAAAGAATCCCTACCTTTTGAAGCAAAGAGGAGACAATCCAAAAATCACCGGCAACAAAACGACAATCTGCTCAGATTAAATGGAAGCCCTCATCGAGCTCTACATTTTGGTATGGAACTAGGGGTTCATGATGATTAGAAATAAATGAAATTAAGGTTAAAAAGCTTGAAAACTCAAAAATGGCGAAAAGAGGGAAGAGAGTGAAAAACGAAGAGATTTGACCCAACAAGTGACTTTTAAAGATCTGATTCTAGACAGAATGCTCCAGCAGTCAAAAGTGCGCTCAAGTGGTGAATCGAGGCTTCCAATATCTCAGAAAATTTTGAAAAAATAAAGGTGGAAGGGTCTATAGATTGCTCGAGTGGTGAAAGTTGCGCTCGAGCGAACTATGCACACAGTACATATTCGCAAACTTCAAAAATACATAACTCTCATTCGTACTCCGTTTAGGATCAATCTTGTGTCTAAATTGAAGCTCCACAAGTAAGTTTTCCAATAGTTCTAGCTTCACATCAAGATTCAAAGAGTGGAGAGAGAAAATGATAAAAGAGTGAAGAATACTCAATAATAACTATTCGAATTTGGAGTTTTTGATCCAATCTCACCCAACTACTACGGTAACATCTCAACAAAGGCACAAATATTGACTAAGAATGTTTTCTATCATGATAATCAAAGAGTCAAATATAATTCCATTTTACCAAGAAGTACGGAGTGTTACACTTTGACTAAATTTGAACAAGATGCACATGTCATCCTGTGAATTTGACTTGCATTCATTTCATAATGTCCTCGAGGTCAATAAAGTCCTCGTCAGTGGCCATGATCTTCTATTGTTTCGGTTCACCAACCAACATTGTTAGCTTTAGGTCCTTAAAATTTAACAAGAAGAAAACTATTTATGTATGTAAACGTACATATATATAGAGAGAGAGAGTTGGAAGGAGTAAAGTCAGTTGGTTAGAGTTTGAGTATTTATTAGGGCAACAATGTTACAAACCAAACACATAACCAAACACAGAAACTGTTCTACCGGATGACCGCTCGACGTCTACTCAGACGACCATATAAGAGATCATGACAGCTGCAGTCGACACCATGACAGTCGTGGTTGACACCATGACAGTCCTGGTTGACAATCTCTAGCCAAGATGATAGCTGTGGTCAACAAGCTCTGGTCAATCGTCCGGCCAAATGATTGGATACATAATTCTGTGTTCAGATCTATATTTGGTCGTGCACCTAGACTTTTGGTTTATTAGGGTTTAGATGTAGAAGATGGAGATAGAATAGTTAGGGTCATTTATGTCTTTTTATCAAATCATTTTTGGTGGGAAAAGAGAAAATGCAGCCATGCACAATTGGGCAAGGTGTGTGTAATCTACATTTTGTCCATTTGAATCGAAAATCTAACAGTTACAAATTAGTCCAAAATTTGCCCATATTTAAATCACATGGAGTAAAATGCTCTAATCCCAAACTATAAGAGGGTAAAATGAATTTTTCCCTAAAATAAAAAGGAGAATAACATATCAGTAGGTGTTCTGATTTTTTTATTTAAATTAATGATAAATTTTTCAAATTTTAATTATTAAACACATAAAACTTTTCATATATTAGTAATTATTTTTTTAAAGCACAACTGATATGTGTATTTTTCTCAATTAAAAAAAAAAAGTCTATTTCATAATGAATGATATAAAAGATTCACACCATATTTTAAATTAAAAATAATTAAAATATGTTTTGAAATTTTATTAACTTATAAACAATAGAGCAATGCTTGGTAGCCCAAAAAGGTGGTTGGCTCGAATGGCTCGAAATTCATGTTGTTGGTCATCCAGGCGGACGTTTGGCCTGTCGTTCGACCGATTGTCCGGTCGGCAAGGAGGCTAACAGCCGTGGTTGACAAAGGTAACAACCGCGGTAGATAAGTTTTCACCCGGTCGTCCGGGCGGACGTCCAACTAGTCGTCCGAGCGAACGTCCGATAAGCACTAATTCGGCCATTCGGGCCCCTCATTTTCAGGCTACGAAGCATTTTTATAAACATTAATTTTGATAATTTATTGCAGGCTTTATAAAATTGAGATACTGCTTGTTTTATTTATTTATAATATAAAAAATTACAAATAATCATAACCAAACACCCATATATGCTGAACAATCAACTCTCACAGACACACCAATGCTCATAATAGAGAGGAAACACCAATGCCCAACAATTACCCTAAGAAAAGGGTATAATGGGAAAGAAAGAAATAAGAAATTAGTTTTTGCGCTTAGAGCAAATTCATGTAGTGCTTCTACTTGATATTCATTAGTTAAAATAGTAAGACTTAATATTTTTTATTGGCATTTTGAGAAGTAACTTGACAAGTGTAAGTGATAAATGGTATAAATTAATACTCCAAGATAATCAAATAATCACTCGGACCCCTCTGAATGCCCTAATCCCGTCCTTGGGTTGCTCACTTGGAACTTAGTTTGGACGAGAAGATATATAGGTAGCACATCTTGCCCTTTCATAACAGCATTTTAAGCCATTTACAGATTACAACACAAGGAAACACCCCACATGATTGAAGAGTCATAATAATAATTCAATAAATCTCAATAATAAAAATTTACACAAAGGTGACCAAAGATTAATTCCCAAAACCCGCCCCTAAGTTGCTCATTTGAAGCTTAACACTACAACATATAAGAGTTTTAGAAACCAAATTTTTTAATCTCTAAAAGTGAAAATTTTGTTATAAAAGACATTTAAGGAGCAATTTCTATCATTATGAGGATAGTCGCTAACAAATCATCCCGAAAAGTCAAAAATAAGACTTTTAGCGACAACATTTTGAAAATGTCATTAATAAATAGACTTTTAGGGACAAAATAATTTGGTCCTAAAGCGGTTTATTTTTTTAGAAAAAAATTGATCCCAAAAAGATAATAATTCATCACTAATTTCAATTTTTGTTATTAAAAATATAATAACAGCGCTTTTCGTAACAAAAATATTTAGTTCTTAAAAAATAATTTTTTTTTTCTAAATTTTAGCTTATAAAACATTAATTTTTTTGTAGTGTAATTTGGGCGGCGGAAGGACGTATAGGTAGCACACCTACCCCTTTCATAATGATACTTTAAGCCATTTACAGATTTTAACACGATGACACATTTTACAGATTCTAACACAATGACACATTTCACATATTTGACGATTCATAATAGTAATCCAATAAATCATAAGAATAATAAAAATTTACACAAAAGGTCAATGCCCAAAACCTGCCCTGCCCTTGGGTTGCTCACTTTTTTTTAAACCTAATTTGGTAGGGATTGCTCACTTAAAACCTGGTTTGTGCAGGAAGACATATAGATAGTACACCTTTCCCCTTCATAATAATATTTGAAGTCATTCATAGATTACAACACAAGGACACATCTTACATATTTGAAGAGTGATACTAATAATCCACTAAATCCCAATAATAAAAAAAAAATTACACAAAAGCGACCATAGGTTTACATGAAGCCCACCGACGTGAAAGCATGGGCGCACAAAATCCACTAAATCCCCAAAAATAAAAAAAACTTACACAAAAGCGCCCAAGGCTTTACTTGAAGCCCCAAAGCTTTACTTGAAGCCCCACCAACCTGAAAGCATGGACGCGCATGCGTGCAAAGGTACGAGTGTGCGTTGAACTATTTGGGACCAATCGGACTGGATAATATTAGGAATTATGAAAAAAATATTATAAACTGTTTCATAAATATTTTTCATTTCTTGATTAGTGTGTGGTATTTTTTTTATGTATAATCTAACGATAGAGAATCTTTTATGATTACTTTCATAACACGTAATATTACTCCGCGGTGGCGTCCTTTTGCGACCAACAACCTGCCGTCTTAGGATGCCATGCCACATGCAAGGTGAGTTGAAATCAACTATTAGCTCATGAGTAAACCCTCAAATGAAAAAAAAAAAAAAAAATTATCTATTTTTTCAGATTAATCTCCTAACTTTTTAAATAATTTGCCTTGTCACAATTGAACTAATTCAATTATTATAAAATTGAGAAATTCTCATAACTCAGAAAGTATGTAATCAAAGATCTATTTAACAAATGACAAATCTTAAATTACAAATATTTATTCGAAGACACCAAATTAAAAGTAGTACATATCATCATATCAAAACAACGAATATTTATTCAAAGACTCCAAATTAAAAAGCACACCATATCATATCAACGTGGACAATTCATGACTACTCACTCACACCATCCATTTTATTACGTTGTGCCACCTCCCACGAAAAGCAGCAATTACAAGAGACATAAACTAGACAACCCCATTAGGCATATGCATATACTCAAATGGGCCATGGGCCCAAAAAAGCACACTTCCTTGAAACCCTTATGTTCGGACAGATTCCTGGGCCTTCTGGCCCACTTCCCTAGTCTTCTGGCCCATTTGACCCGCGGTGTCATGCACGCGCCGCTTTGCATACTCGATGGGCTCCGGCATGCGGGATCTACGTATATAGTTGATGATCCACGAGAGAGATGACAGAGCGGTGATTCCAAAAGCTCCCGAAGTCAAGAAACCGGCTACGGCCAGCGCAACGGTGAGAGCGGCGGGGACGAGAACTGGGCTGCAGATGACGAAAAGCGGGGTGGTGACGGCGAGGCCTATGAGTGTTCCGGTGAGAGTCAGGCCGGAGAGGAGGAGGAGGAAGCCTCCAACAGGGAGGAGGGTGACCACTGCTAGGATTTGAGACTTGGAGGGACCCTTTTCAGGGAGGAAGCCCTTGAAGTTGTCGGTGGCTTTTTGTTGGTACTCTTGAATGCGCTGCTCAGCCATGGAGGGCGGTAGGGAGGGAGGGAACACTACTAGATAGAGGGAGAGAGAGAGAGAGAGAGAGAGAGAGAGTGGGAGAGAGTGATGAAGAGGGAGTGATGAAGAGGTGTAAATTTAAAGGGATGAAGGAGTGGACGCGTGGAATGGGCGGTGACAGATGTTTGAGAGATGGGTTGTCGAGGCTTGCATGAGAAACCGATCTAATTCATAGATGGCTTATTAGTATGAGGCAATCTGTTTTGCTGCTACTTTCGTTTTTGTTGTTGGAAAATGCTATCGAATACAAATAAATTATCAATTTTTTTATAAAATTTTTCGTATAGGCGTGAGATTCATACAAATTATGTGTTTCCTATACTCATGTTAAAGATTTAGTAAAAAAATTGATAATTTATTTGAAATTTCTAACATAACTCTTTGTTATTTAGAAATTGTTGTTGTTGTGTGTGCTTGCATTTTTTTTTTTTTTTTAATCGGCAAAGAAAATCTTTATTGATGAAAGTATACAAGAAGGATACAGGACATCAATAAAGAGGAGCTTGGAGCTTACTGAAGCTCTAAGCACCAAATGGTGAGAAACCAACAACAACACAAAAAGGAACAGAAATGAATCAAGCAGACTACATATCAGCTAAATTGCACTGAACACAAACACCAAAACTGAGCAAAACTCCTACAACAATTAGGCTTGAAACAATCCTGTTCAGAAAAGGGAAGCTATCCTGTTCAGAAATAGAACCACCATCAATTTGCTGATATGAGCTAGAGCACATAGATTCAGAGCAAAATGCAGCACACAATAAATCTGGCTAGCAAGGAAATAAGATCTGGACACCCAAAATTGAACCACTGCTGATTCTATGCCAGGAAAGAAATAGATGAAACCCTGTACTACAACAGATAGAGTAATGGAGCAGCACTACAACCTCCCCTACAACCAACTGACTACAACACAGCCAAGTAACACCCCAAACTGCAGAAAATCAGATATACTTCAGATTGTAGATCAGTCTTCAGAACAAGCAGACTACACAGCATATAAACTTCAATTTGCACAGATGCAAAGCTGGGTGAGGACACCTAAACCTAGAAATTACACAGACTACACCTCTGGCCTTAGTTCAGAATTTCCACCCTTTAGAATAACAGCATAGCTACACCACACAGATGCAAATCTACACACTACCACCCTTCAGAGTTTTCACACTGCAACACACAACTGTTCCTCACACATATGCAGAGCTTCACAGCACAGATGTCAACACCGTAAAAACACAACAGCAAAGGCACACTACAGCACACTACAGCAGTTCAGCCCATTGCACCTACCCCTCCCAAACACCACCTAATTTGCCTCAGATTGGTTCCAAAATCCTGTACAGAGAACTGAAAATCTCTTAGATATGGGTTTACCCAGAAAGCAATCTTGTTTTTAATTAATTCACAGAGATCCTCTAAATTTGGGGGAGTTGCTCTGAAGACACACTCATTCCTGCATCTCCAGACTGACCACATCACTGCCAATGGAATTGTCCCCCAAATCAACCTTTCTTTCTTCTTTAACTTTCCCCCAGTCCACTACAGGCGGAGACTCTCCACAGTGCATGGCAAAGCAGATTGGACATCCCACCACTTTAGCATTTCAGTCCATATGTTCCACACAAATGGGCACCAGATTAAGACATGGTTCAATGACTCACTTTCGCTGTTACAAAACACACAAACTGTGGAGTCATTTTCACAGATCACTCCCAGCTTTTGTAAAAACTCCCTGGTCTTAATTCTCCCTTTCCAAGCAAACCACACAAACAATTGTACCTTAGGAGGGACATGTTTGAGCCACAACAATTTAGTAATTCTCAGGGTGGCACCAGCATTTTTCACAACAAAACTATACAAATCTGCTATTTTTAGGATCCCAAGAGATGAAGCTGCCCAAACTGGATGATCTTCACACTCAACACATAGATCAGGGGCTGCTACCAGGAGATTATTGAGCCTAACGAATTCCATCTCCTCCCATTCATATAGCTGTCTTCTAAAATCAAAAGACCAAGCCCCTGCTATGCTTGCATGTTGAGTTTATCGAATTCTTAAAATGAGTAATTATGCCTAATCACAATAATAATAAACATAAACAAATTGAGAGATTATTATTATGTTTATTTATTTGTTTATCTATTTATTATTCCATTAATATATTTATCTACATGTTATCAATCTATTCACCTATCACTTATCACTACAAGAAATGTCACTTTTGGCTACCAAAATATTGGTCGCCAAAAGTCACTTATTTAGTAGCCGAAGGTGTTTAGCGACCAAAATTTTTTGTCGCTAAGTTCGTCGCCTTTACCCTGTCGGCGATAGTATTGGCGACTAAAATTTGTTTGGTCGCCGAAAGTGTACACATTTGGCTACTAATCTTAGTTTAGTCGCCAAAAGGTATGTTTCCGCCACTAAAGTATTAGTCGCCGAATGAGGCTTTTTGGCTACTAACTTGTTGTGGTCGGGGAAGGTATCACTTTTAGCTACTAAATAATTGGTCGCCGAAAGTACACATTTGGCTACTAATCTTAGTTTAGTCGCCAAAAGGTATGTTTCCGCCACTAAAGTATTAGTCGCCGAATGAGGCTTTTTCACTACTAAAGGCTTCTGGTCGGGGAAGGTGTCACTTTTAGCTATTAAATAATTCATCGAAATAAAACAATCTTTGAACTTAAGGACATACACACTCATTAAAATGGATTTTTCACAAATTTTTCCAATAATTAAAGTAACAAAGTACTTATAATTTTTATTTGTTAATATCCACTTAAATTCTGTTTATATAAAATTACAAAAATTATATCATAAAATTTAGTCACAGAGATCAAGTCAAAAAATAATATTATAAATTCTGAAAAAGTTGAAAATATGATTTAGTTGTTTTATAGTTTAGTAAAATTCAATTTACAACAAGAAAAATATTAAACAAAATCGAAAGTTATACTACCAAATAAAAATTGAAACAACTATATCACTTAAATCTTACGTTATTGAATTTTTAGATGTGTAATACTAATTTAGGATGTATAAATTTATCTTATTTATTAGTCCCAAGGGGGAGGTAAGCAATTGATGCTTTGTAAGGGTGGGAAGACTTATTTCTATTGAAGCTAATCTAACAACTAATAATTAACTTTCGCCTATAAAAATAAATAAATAAATAAAATTAACTTATTTCTGGTATCGTTTTCAAGAAATATAACTAATTAATGCAATATTTTTGTGACATGGCTGGATCAAATAAGATTTAATCAATTTCAATTTTGAAAAAAAAAATCTCATCTTAATATATTTTGACTGGCCGCAAGATTTTGACACTCAAGTATTTTCCAAAGATGAAAATGTCACATTTTTAGTGCAACGGTGCTCTTGAACTCCTAATAGACTTTCTGAGTTAACCTCCAAAATTGAACCCGAGTTTTCAAAATATTTTTTGGTCTTAAGCAAGAACAATGTTTTCAAAATCTTAGGAGAAATGGTAATTCGTACATCCGACCAACCATGAGTTGCCGATATTTAATAAAAATATCTAAAATAAGTTTTTCTCTTAAAAAACTACGATTAAAGGTTGATTGGATGCATGGATAGTAAACAAAACCGCTCAAAACAAGGATTGCATCCCAAATTAAGTGGGACGCACATGCCAAAAACATGAAGCCGCATGTCTTGGGACAAACTGCACGTTTGAGTTAGACGGTAGTTGTCATGAAAAGTCACAATGTTACATGTCACTAAATTTCTATTATTAATATTATTACTAATGACGTGATAAGTAAAAAAAAAAAAAACTAAGATACAAAACACACCCACTGCCACATTTTTAGTGCAACAATTAATTAGTGGTCTGCATCATTTTTTTAAAAAGAATTAAAAAATTTATCTCAAATAAAATATTTTAACTCAAAACTAAAATAATTTAAAAACTAAAAAATAAAATAAATCCCAAATGCTCACAAAATTTGCATATAAGTCTCATTATTTGGCATTGAACTCATTAATAGTCAATCCTAATAGGTATTTAAGCAAATCTCTCGAGTGTCTTTGTAATTTACCATTTTATTTATAATAATGAACATAGTTAAATTTTATCATTTATTTCTTCATAATTTCATATTCTTAATCGTATGTAATCTACAAATATACACATTCTCTGTGTGATCTAAATGAAATATATAATATCTAACACATTTAATGATGTTTGTGAAAAATACTATATTACCCTTGTTTTCTTGTCTAATTTTTTTCTATGCCACCGCCATATTCCCTCTCGTAGAAGACCCTTTTACTACAACCAGCTGAGTACCCACCATATTCGCTGCCATGGCCTCCTCTCTCAGCACCAATGCACTTTCTATATAGACATTGTTGATAAAACTAGCATACTGAAAAATTGACCAACAAAAATTCTACTCTTTCTAAAAAACTGTGTCCTACGTATGACGATTGATATTCTCATTTTGGACTAAGATCTCGTTTGGGAATATATTTTTTTAGTAATTTTTTTAATTTTTTGGCTAAAATATGATGTAAAAAAAAATTAATATGTTTGGAATGATTTTTTAATTTTTTACGAAAAGATGTGCAAAAAGTAAAGAGAAAAGAGAAATTTGAACTTTTTTGTATAGATTATTGACTTTTTAATTTTTTTAGTAATTTTTTAACTTGTTAACTAAAAAAATCACTTGTCAAATGAGACCTAAATTGTGATTGATGCGGTATTGGTGACATTTGTATATCTTGATAGTGGTGGATTTAAAAGTATGGTGGTGGGTTGAAGTGGCAAGATAGAGATGGTGGAGGAATGATGAACAAGAATATTGAAGAAAATGATGAAAACATTTTGGATAAGGTAATAGGGTAACTTTGCTTCTTAAATTAATTATAAGCACAAATGTCAAGTGTCTCATAAGCATTTGAGCAATATGCGTAGTTATCTTATCTTCAGTGAAATCCATTAGTTTTGCATTTACTCTCGATTATGAAGGATTATTTGTATATTAGTGAGAAAGTGTTTTTAAAATTATAGAGGTAAAGTATAATTAACCCTATGAACTTATCACAAGAAAGCTCCAAGTGAAACTATGCATTTTTATTGCTAATAATAAAATTTTCAATTATTTTGAAAGATTTGCCATCTAGATATAAATTTAGAGCAATATTAAAATGAACAATTTTTTTTTTTTGGTACCGAAATTCCTTATCATCTTTACAAGTCATTCGTGTAGTGCACCAATGCAGAGATGATGAAATTGATTCTTTTAAGTTGGGCATTTAAATAAAAGGAACGGCTATATCCCCATAATTTTTTCCTTTCTAAATTTCCCTCATTGATATGATAAACAATTTTAAAATGAGAGGGAATAATTTGAAGCGAGTCGATTGGTTAGTATCGTTTGTTACATCATTAAGGGGGTGTGTATTACGATCTAAATTCGGTACTCAAAGGCTTGGTGTTGTAACAAGATAAAAATAAAATAATTTAAATAATTTTGTAATCGTAGTGCAAGCAGATAAATTAAATAAATCAAAATAAAATAATTGGATACCAAATATTTATTAAAAAGAAACAAAACATAGTCATTTGAACTTTATTATATTACAAGAGTCCGACAAAAAAACAGATAGAAATCTTAAAAAAAGAAATTAAAAAAAAACAACATAGCGATTCATTTCCCATCTTGATCCTGCTAAATCTCGTCACCTGAAAGGGGTAACAGCTATAAGCACATAGTAGAGTGAAAAATATTATATTGTGAGTATAGGGGTACCAAATAGCCATGGACAGTTATTTAAGCTAAAACATTTAAGTTGCATAAATAAATTATTTAAGTGGCAGAAACTGAAATAAAAATTACGTAAATAACTATAATC
>NW_021025645.1:2151046-2176965 GCF_004153795.1 Camellia sinensis | reverse complement strand
CATAAAATACAAAGAGGGGTTTTGGGTGTAGATGAAATTAATGTTTGTGGGGTTTGAAAATGATATTGTGCTATGTCAAATTTGATAATTTTGTCACTTGGCTAATATTTGGGGAAAATGGGGAAATTTCCCTAATTGGGTGACATTATCTTTTTGTACAAAAATTGGAATTGGCATTAAAGATGTGAAACTGAGAGGATATTGATATAAATGGTGGAATTGGTTATGTATTAACTTATTCTTTTGGAAGTTTTGAATAAACTGTCTATTGAGATTGAATATCTATTTAGAGATAACTGTACTGGGCTATCGATGGAGGATAGCTTTGATTGTTGTAAAAATTGCATGTGGATTAGGTAAATTGAAACTAATCTTTTGATGGTTGTCATTGAATATGACCGTGATTGTATACATTGTATATGTATGTTTGTTGGAAATGGAAAGGAGATGTTCTTCATGTTTGATTATCTTTTTTAAATACATTGCATATGTATGGATAATTGTTTGGGAGGAGAAAAGAGTTGGACTCCACTATACTTAAGTTAGCCCGAGTGTCCTGGGTGAAAGTCCCGAAATTATACATGGGTACCTAGCCCGCGGACAAAATATCCATAAAATAACAATTGTAGTGTTTGTATAGCCTACGTTTACATAGGTCTCATTTGACGGCTGCCCGCGGATGAAATAACCGTGAAATGGAAGTTTGAGGTGTTTGTGCACGTGTGTTGTATGGTTTGGAATTTATTGAGTTGTAGTCTCAGTGTGATTGTTGAGGAAGAATAAGATTGATCCATGAATGGAAACAGATAAGTGAATGGAATAAGAATTGATGGTGAATGAACTAGGGCTTTAAATCGATATTTGATGAATAAATGTATAATCGTGAAAGGTTTTGATACAAACATTGTTTATGCACTTGCACCTATATCTTTGTTAAGTTTCATATACTATGTCAGATGATTTCTACTGGGCTATGGTTCATCCTATTTGGGAATAACATTTTCAGGTAATGAAGGCATGCCTCCTCTAAGACAATAGCATTGGATGGACCTTTAAGAAGCAAGATGTAACGCCCCAAAATTCATGATCATTAAAAAAAAAAAAAAGTACAAAATACAACTCAAACAGGATAGATAACCAAAACATCTTAATATACACATATAAGCAAAGCTAATACCATAATTAATTCATTTGTGGTCCGCAATAGGATTACAAACACTGTCACACCAAAAGTCAAAGTACAAAAAAAACTACTAGTCTAAGTCTTCAAGTGAACCACGGCTCCAACATTTCATCTTGGTTGCCTTCGGGATAACTTTCACCATCGTAAACTGCTTCCTCACCTGGCATGACAGCAGATATGTGTTGGAATTGGTGCAGAAAAGTGCTGCCTGGCCCACTGACAATCTCCAACACTTCAAGACAAATATAAATGATCAAGTCCCCTAGCTGAAATATAAGCCCAGCACCAAAATGAACTGCCCTCAATTCTAGCAGAGGCATCAATACAACCTGTGAAAACAAAAACAGAAAGAACAAAAAAGAACTGATGCAAGATTGAGGATATGCTAAATAACCTAAGGCAAACCTCACTCATATATGTACTAACAATCTTAACACTCAGAAGCAGAGTCACTCTCAAAGAACAGGTGAAAGAACCACATTTAAAAACCAATCCAAAAATATATCCTCACTTCACTAGGCTCTCACCAAAGAACTCCCTACAACTGTGCCAGCAACTGATATAAACCTGCAAGAGAAAGTTAGGAGCACTCATATAGGATTTCACAACACTCAACCCACAAGCTCAATAAAGACCACCACCTGACTATATGCTCACAGCACACTCAACCCTCAATCCCTAAGAAGGGCCAGCATGACAAACTTGCAAAGCAAACTATTACGAAAAACATGTGATAGCTCATAGATCACTCAACCCTCAATATGAGATCACACCACACTCAACACACTGCTCCCCTCAATCACCTCTAAGGATAGAAGAGGGCAGTCTCCAAGTGGCTAAAAACCATGAATCATTTGAATTTCTTTTTAAATTTTTCAGAGACAACACTCTAAATCTAACCATATTAAAAATGTTCAAAACAAGAACTTCTTCAGGAATTTTCTCTTTGGTAAAAACTCTATTATTTCCCTCAAGCCAAATGAGGTAAAAAGTGCAATTTAGAGCAAGCCTTGAAATAATAGGGCCAAGAGAATTACCCTTAACAGATTTAGCAATATAAGACACCAGGCCAGTCCAATTTAACACTGGCCAAGCCACATTGATCTTAGTTTTAATATTCATCCACACTCTCTCAGAGAAGGGGCAGTTAAAAAACAAGTGGGAGTGGTCCCCAGTTTGGTAAAAGCATAATGAGCAAGTAGCAACAGGGGAAATACCAATTTACCAAACAATTTCAGCCTATCACCCATATTCAATCTATTCTGGATGGCCAACCAAGTAATAAAGCTAGCCTTAGGAACAGTCACAGCACTCCAAACCAAATTAGACCACTCAACTTTCTCAAAGGAGACTCTCCAAGCATTCCAAGCAGATTTGATAGAGAACAGCCCATCAGTAGACAGAGTCCACATCAGCTTATCAGGGCTAGACCTAGGGATAAGAGCCTGAGGGGTGGATTGGATCAGGTCACATATGTCCACAGGGATGGAAGTAGGCCACCTCCAAGAAGAATTAGAATTGATCCTACTCACTCTAAAATTCACAGCAGTGTCATACATGATCCTGTCCCCAAATTTAGCCCATAAAGATCCAAGAGGATGCCAATTGTCAAACCAAAAGAAAACACTATTACCATCCCCCACACTGTATTTCATATAAGGATAAATAATAGGTCTAAGACCTAAAATTTTCCTCCAAACCCAAGATGAATCAGTAGGAACTTTAACCTTCCAAAAACTTCTACCCTTTAAAAGGTAAGACTTGACCCATTGGCACCACATAGATCGCTCACCACCAGAGAAAAGGAACCATATGTGTTTAGCAATGACTGCCTTATTCCACACCCCCATAGACTTAAGACCTAAATCCCCCCCCTTTTTAGGGGAGCACACTTTATCCCAAGACACCTTCGCACCATACTTCTTAAGCTCACTCCCAAACCAAAGAAATGCCCTGAAAACACCCTCAATATCTTTCACAACCTTTTTAGGGAGTATAAAAAGAGAACTCCAATAAACCTGCATAGAAAAGAGGATAGATTGGATCAATTGCAACCTCCCAGCAAAGGAGAGACATTTATTAGTCCAACACTTTATCCTCTTTGTGATTTTCTCAACAAGTTGCAGGCATTCAGAAGCTTTAAGCTTGGTAGATATAAGAGGAACCCCAAGATATCTAACAGGGAGAAAGCCTTCAGGGAATTTTAAAATTCCCATAACCTCATCCCTCAACTTTTTCTCACACCCGGAAAAGAACACGACTTTTATTAGGGCTAGGAGAAAGGCCAGATAGAGCTTGGAACTCATCAAGGCCCTCCTTAACAACATGGGTAGTAAAAATATCCCCTCTGCAAAAGATCATCAGATCATCAGCAAAGCAAAGATTCACAATTTTTGTTTTCTCACACCTCTAATGATATTCAAAATGAGGATGAGAGGCCTTTTCACTCAGAATCCTAGCCAGAATTTCCATAGCTAACACAAACAAATAAGGGGACATGGGTCCCCTTGTCTAAGCCCTCTAGCCCCCTTAAAACCCTGCAGGCTGTCATTAATGCAGATAGAAAATGAAGGACTAGTCATACACGCCTGAATCCAGTGAATGAATTGATGGGGGAAGTCCATAACTTTCAAAACATCAATCATAAAATCCCACCTAACATTATCAGAGGCCTTCATAATGTCCACTTTCATAGCACATCTAGGAGATGAAGAAGTCCTATGATACCCCCTCATTAGCTCTTGGGATAGAAAGATATTATCAGAAATTCTCCTACCTTGGACAAAAGCAGACTGAACAGGGTCAACAAGATCAGGCATAACCATCTTGAGTCTATTTGCTATGATTTTAGCAATACACTAATAGATGGTATTATAACAAGATATAGGCCTATAATCCCCAACTTTAGAGGGGTTAGGGACTTTAGGCACTAAAGCAATAATGGTGTTGTTAACCTCCTGAAGAAGCTCCCCAGAAGTGAAAAAAGATTTTATGGCAGCCACCACATCATTTCCAACCACATCCCAGGCTTTCCTAAAAAAGCTAGTAGGGTAGCCATCAGGACCAGGAGCCTTATTGGCTTTAAGGGACCAAAAAGTATCCTTAATCTCAGTATCAGTGACCTCCTTAGATAGCATCACAAACTGATCAGGGGATACTTTCTTGTTCACAAGGCCATGTAACCTCTCCAGCCCATTATAAGTATCATTAAACTTTGTACCAAAGATGTCAGTGAAATTTTTAACAAAAGACCTACAAACATCTTTAGCCTTAGACAATTTCTCCCCAGAAGACAAAGTGACACAATGGATTTTGTTTCTATTGATATTCCCTTTAATAGATCTAAAGAAGAACCTAGAATTCCTATCCCCAAGGCCAAGCCACTGAACTCTGGATTTCTGGTGGGCAAAACCCTCCTCAACCTTACTCAAGTCAACATATAAGCATCCTTCTCAAAATTTTGCAAGACAGTATTCAAAGGGTCCTTATCAAGCTTAATCTGAGCACTCTCAAGACTAGCCTTAGCATGAGTAACCCTAGTCGATATCTCACTATACTCTTTTTTATTCATATCTTTCAAGATAGGTTTCAGAGCCTTAAGCTTCTGGCAGATCCTAAACATAGGCGAACCCCTAATATACTTACACCAAACCCCAGAAACACTAGGCACAAAATCTTCATGGTCACCCCAAAAATCAAAAAATTTAAAGGGTTTTATAAGACTCTTAACATTAGGATCAATATCAAGCAACCCGGGAGAATGGTCAGAGATACTTGAAGGCAAAAAACTGGCACAAGAGTGAGGAAATTTGGTTAGCCAAGTTTCATTAACAAGGACTCTGTTAAGCTTCGAAGCAATAAAAGCACCATCCCCTCTCTTATTGGCCCAAGTAAATTGGCAGCCAATATAAAAGAGATTAGTGAGATCAGAACTTTGAATACACTTATTAAATTCCTCCTTGGCCCCAGACCAAGAGATAGTCCCACCCACTTTTTCGGAAGGACATCTGATAACATTAAAGTCCCCCATGCAAACAAAAGGAGAGGAAATACTCTGGACAAGGAGATCTAGAATATCTTTAAAGAGAAGAACCCTTAAAACATGTTTATTGTCATCATACACAAAAGTCCCAAAAAATGTTATATCCCCCTCTAACAAAGTGATTTTGCAAAACATATACTGATTAGACATTTTTAAACATTGGATATCACAAAAATTAGGATCCCAGCAGACCCACACTGTAGCTTTTGAATCAGTTAGTGCATTAGACAAAAAACCCCAGTTTGAGAAAACTTTTCCAAAAATTTCCTTTTCATTTGAGGATTTTATTTTGAGTTCCAAAAGACTCATGACTTTAATATCATTTTTAACCACAAAATTCCTCACTTCTTTATGTTTAGAGGATTCATTAAACCCTCTAATATTCCAAGTAGCAATTTAAAAAGTCATGGACACAAAAGAGGAAGGGGACCCACTAACTGAAAAACTTAAGTACTTACTTCTTCTTCTTCCTCTGGCTACTAGATTTACCAGAGGAGTTCTGCCGTGATGTTTCACCTTGTTGCCTAGCTTTCTTCCTTGGAGTTGATAGTTTGTCCACCATAGCAGCCAACATTTCCTCTTCAGTGTCTACTTCATCCACTGGTTCCTCAAGCCCAAATGGTGCCTCAGCCACAGTATTAAGGGCACTTGCAAGTCCCTGAATTTCCTTATGCAACAGTTGTAGTGGGTCATCAACATGGTTTAGACCCTCTTCCAGAACTACTTTAGCAGCAGTCTCCACTGGAGGGAGGGGTGTGTGCTCCACTGTTTGTACATCTCCCTCAGGTACTCTAACCTTTTTTTTCCCCTTATCTTTGACATGTTGCCACTCATCTTCAATTGCCACTCCTGTCACCTTTTGCATTTGGGTTAATTTCTCCACTTGGGCAGTCACACATTTCTTTGTGTCATGGCCAAAGACTCTACAATGTTCACATTTAGCTGGAAGTCCTTGATATTCCACCTTGATTTCAACAACCTCATCCTCACATCTCAAAAAAAATTGATGTGGCAGCTCAGAGGTCACATCAACCTCTACACACACCCTTGCAAAAGAAACTCTAGTCCCAGTAGAAGTTAGATGATCCATAAACAAAGGAACACCTATCTTACTAGCAATTCTACTTAAACCCTCGTGATCCCAATACTCCATTGGGATATTGAAAAATTTGACCCAAACAGGAATCTAGGACACATGCTCCTTGGTTAACCTCATCATTTTCTTCCACTTCTTAAGAATAAGGAGTTGGTTACCCATATACCAAGGACCTCCCTCAAACACCTTATTACAGGAGTCTGTGTTGTCAAAAATAAAAAACATGAATCCCTCCCCATTTGCTAAGACCTCCTTGAGTCCCATATTCTTCCACAGATTAGAAGCACCATTCCTAAGTTTTAGCAAGGCAATATATGATCTTGGTATATAGATATAAGATTTGGCTTGCACACTAAGTACATACCCTTTGCCTCTCAAGTCTTGCTCACCTATATATACCTCTTCCCTCTCAAAAGGAGATCCAACTTTTACATGCCCAAACTCAATCCAACAAAAAGTCATCCCACATATACCCTAAATCTAGAGGTTAGGAGTGTTCTTGAGCCACCAAAACATGATCTGATTCATGTGTCGTAATCATCACTCCATCATATGCCGTCTCTGATAACTATAGCTTTAAGAGAAAGGTTTTGGGAGGAGAAGCATTATCATCAACTAGAAAAGGGGAGCTTAAGCTCTATAAGTAAAACTAAAGATAATGAAATCAAATCTGACTTCCCAGGCATATACAAATCAAGAATAGGGAAGCAAAGGCACTAGGGGTCAAATACCTAAGATGTAGACACTCTATTTTGACTGGTCTTAAGACTTGGACGCCTTCTTTTGATTACCCGATAATGAAAATAAGTTTGTATTCTTTTACAAAATCTTTAGTAAAAAAAGATGAAATTTGAGCTTTACTCTCCACCCTAAGTCTATTTTGGCCAAGTCTTTAGGTCCTGTCAGGCACCGGAGCAAAGCTAGACTGAATTGAAGCAAAGTGGGCAAAATTCTCTCCGGCCAGTCAATCACCCAGAGTCAGTTTTGCCTAGATTTTTGTTGGTTCAGGTGGGGCACTTCACAACCCCATTTTCTGACCCATTTATGCATTGAATGCATGTATACTTAGCCTCTATTGCCTAGTGCTTGATCCATTGAAGGTAGTGCTCAATTTTTGTCTTTTATTAGCTCCATTTGTGCTCTATTTGCTTCATTATCTTTCTTAATGCTCCATTATTGTCTTCCACCATTGTTCCACTTGTATTGCCTATATAAGGAAAGCTTAAGTCTTGAGTATTGGGAGATGAATTTGAGAGAAGAAGTGTAGAGAGAGTGATGAGTTTGAATTAGAGTTTGAGAAAGAAAATGAAGCTTTGAAAACAAGAGTGTTGTCTTGCCAAAATAGAGAAGTTGTCTAGCCTTCATATATCTCATCTTTCATTACAAAAACCTCCAAAGAAACTCATTGAAACCATGTCACAACCCAAACCTACCCCTACAAGTTTAGGCCATGGCCGGCCTATACTTAGGCCTCAAAACAAAATGTTTTATTCAATAACGGGGCCTAAAGCGGAAGTCAATAAATAGCAGAACGTCTATTGAGCAGTGCTTAAATGCCATGATATTGTACACCATGCCATATATAGAGAATTCACATACATAATTCATAGTTCGTATACAAGTAAGTCTAAGTCATGCTAGTCTATATAAAGAGGCACAACCCAAAATTTACATATTGGCAATGTATCAAAAATATACCAGTCTCGAAAGACTAGACAAAATGTGACATCAAAGGAACCCCACAAAAAGGCAAAAGGCTCTAATTTGGGAGGCTTAACAAAATAGGTCCAACAAAAGGCTCCTGGAGCTGACCTAGGACTTGCCTCTGAGTTGGTTACCTACATAAATATACATAAATACGGAGTGAACAAAGGTCAGTGAATAATAGCAATGTAAGGAGCTTCATGTGAATGAGCATTAGCCTTGGAGAATAGAATGACTCATTATGAATTTGATGATATTTACTCATGCATGATCATCATTATTTCAAAACCCTAATTTATATGAGTGTAAAACTTCATTTTAAAGCTTGATGCTAATTAATTGAAGAGAGATTTTTAGGGTATTTTAGTTGATTTACACTCACCTTAAACTCTATTCTCTAAATCCCCTTACAATTTCATCAAGCTCTTGGTTGATCTCTTCTTCCTCTCTCTCTTTTCTCTTCTTTTCTTCTGTAGAAACTCTCCAGGAGATATTTTTAATGTTTTGTTGAGGTTAAGTCCTCTAAAGCTGATATAAGTGGCTCTTATATCTATCAAGACTTAAGTTATGGGCCAAGCTAGTTTAATTAAGATTTGAGCCAAAATTAAAATAATTTAATTTGTTGCAAATCAAATTTTTACAAAATTTCATATAATGTCCTAACAATCATGCTAATCGTCACTGTAAGATCAATTTTGATTTATCGCGCCTTTAAGGCCTTCAATTGCAGTCTAAATGTTGTAATTTCAATAGATTTTCTTTTAACCGACAGATACAATTTCATAATCATGTAATTCACATAATTGAACATGGAATTCACATCAAACACATAAACACACATATAATGAGGAAATTAAAGCATATTAAGGTATATGAGAGGGTCGGGTTATTGCAAACCAAGTCCTAGAGCATTGATCAAGGAGAGAGTAATCCTTGCCAAGTTTAAGAAGATTAGAGAGTGATCATCTCCTAGTCCAAAGACATCATTCTAGTTCAAAATATTCAAAATTTTTGAATTGAAGACAAATAACATAATTCACAACCGTAAATGTGATCAAAAGGACGTTTGAAAATCAAGAAATTCAATCTTTCTTTGGAATATGAATTTTTAATTCTTTCATTTTCTTGTATTTTCTATCTTATATTTGTTTTCTTACTTTAATTTCATATTAATTTTGTTGTAATCTAATCGGAAGTGGTTAGTTGAGACACCTACACATTCCTTGTTTGTTCATTTCTCGGTGTTGCAACAAGACAAGTTTTGCTAGGCCTAGTTGGTCGGCCGGGCTAATTGACTGGCCAGCTAACTTCTTCTAAACAGAACAAAGCAGTTGTCCTGCATTGAGCATAATAGTTTCTGGCGATCCTCGAGACACATGAAGCTTTTATTTTGTTTTTCATTTGAATGTTTTTTGAGATTTTGTTTTGTTGTAATATTTTCTTCCTCTCTCTCTTTTTCTCTCTCTCTCTCTCTCACACACACATTTGGTTTGTAATTATTTATTCAAGTATTGTAATAATTTCCTGCACCATTTCTTTCTATCTCATTCTTTTACTTGCTTTCTTTATTTGTACATAAGTATCATACTTTGCTTTTCACTATATCCATGTTTTGCATCCATGTTTCATGTATTTTGATTCGACTAAGTTTGCATCTATGGTTTAATTAATTCTTATGTAATTATGTGCGCTACCTCATATTCTTGAGATGATTCGCATGTCATATATTAGAAACTCAATCTTTAGTTGCATTATTGCATTAGGATTTTGTATATAAGATCACGCAAGTTTTACTGACTTTGTTTTGTAGCTGTTCGCAAAATGTCAAAAAATATGTAAGTTTTTATGTTTTAGCATCCCGCTCGTGTGTGTTTTTCTTATTATATTTAAGAATCCTACAATATGGCTACTTATTTACTTAATATAACTATATAAATGCCGGCAGATGGAGGTTGTGTTGCTTAATTTGAAATGATGTTGATTTTTATGTTTGTAAACTCAATTTATTCGAGTTATATATTTTCCAAACTCTTTCAAAATACATGAAATCAAATTGTTCCAAAATGAATGATATAGTCTATACTTGTATGCTTCACATAGTAAGATTTTAAGATTTATTAAATAATCGGGATATGAACATATAAAGTAAATAAAACTAATATCATGGTTTAGTAGAGACCGATTTTTGATCGGGTGAACGGGGATATTCAATTAAAGACCTTCCCCTCTCATACTTAAGATTCTAAGTCAAGCATCATTGGTTATGACAAACAGTGGCATTGGCATGAATCACGGATTTCCTAATTTTTTCAAAATATTAGGTGGCGACTCTAAGATCTGATAATATAGTCCATTTCTGGCAAAAGTTTTGCAATAAAATGGATTTTCTATACAATTTGCTAAATCTGTACTCCCATCTATGTTTCACATTGCACTCGTAAGACCATATCAAAGAAATCGAGTATCCGAGTTGTTACGGGCACAAGTACCCACAGGCATCTTACATAAGGTGAACACCCATTGGTTCCACCTCTCAACTCTTTTGTGTGTTTCTTTGGTTCGATCATACAAACCAAAGGTTAATTGTCTATTGTCTGCGTTTTTTAAATATAATTTTCTTGTTTGATAATGGTTACTAGTTAGTTATAGTTTCATTCATATCTCATAATTTTAGCGCATACTTTGCCACTTTTTATTCACATTTCATTCAATTTATTTCACATCCATAGATTGGGCGTGGTAACATGATTTGGATGCATTAGGGATATCGGTTCAGATCATGTTTTTATTTATTTAAATTTGCTCTTCGTTTATTGCTCAATTCCACTATGTTCATGGCATGTTTAGTATAATACCGAACCTTAGACTCCTGTAATGTATGTTTGCATTAGAAATAACATGTAGGATCACACATATACATATAATCATGATGCTTGGTGCTGAGCCTTCCTCCCTCCTTGCGTCTTTTTGAGTTTGAATGCATTAGGCCATATTTTCCATTCGATTTGCTTATCATATTTGCCTACTTGTGAAGTAGCAATTTCACACTTGTAGTTTTCTATGACACTATAATGTTTGTAAGCCGAATGAGTGGATTTTCTTAACCTCAAAATAATTTTTAAGTGTTTTGAGGTAATGTCAAGACTAAAGATCAATTTTCAAAAAAGTGGTGTAGGAGTGTTAGATGATATTATTGCTAATTTTACCACAAAGCTAAATTGCCCCCAGTCAGAAATTGACAATAAATTATCTTGGCTTGCCTCTTGGTGCCACTCCAAAAAGAAAGAGTACATGAAAGCCAGTTATTGACAAGTTTAGGCTTAAACGTGCTACATAGAAAAAGAGTTTATGTTTTCGTTTGGCGGCACAGTAACTCTGATAAGAGCAATGCTTCCAAGTTTACCAGTTAGTTCATGTCCATCTTCAAGTTGTTTGAGGGTATTGCAATGGAAATTGATAAAATTCAGGTAGTTTCTATGGGGGACTCAGATCTAAGAAGAACAAAAATATTTGAGACCCCCTTTCCCTCCCACCCCCTTTGACCCCCTTTTCCTCTCATTGGTTAGTTTTTCTTTTCTATTTTTTTTTCTTTTCCTTCTCCTCCAATCACCACCCGCCATGTGTGTGGGGGGTGGTGGGGGTGGTGATTGGAGGGGGTCTCTATCAATGCTCTAAGAAGAAAAATGCACATATTTGGCAATTGAAAGGAGGTTTCTAAAACTATTTCTTATATTCAGCTAGTGGATTCTATTTACATCCAAAAAATAATTAAATACTCTCCATTTTTAAGCACACCTTGTTTAATTGTTTAAAATTTCATTTTACTCTCATTGCACCCTATTATTTTTTCTAAATTACCCTCAAGGTAAACCCAAATAATAAATAATAAACAAACTAAAAGAACTAAATTATTTCAAAAACTTTTCAATACAGAAAATAATTCTCAAATACAAAAAAAAACTTTTACATAAGCATCATAAAACTTTTCGATATAGAAAAAAAAATTTAGATTATAAATTGTCCACAAGAATATTCGTGGAAAAGTAAAAACCAAACTTATACATACATGAGCTTCATACACTAACAAGAAAGAGTATGTTCTAAAATAATGTAATATTTAAATGACAAAATAAGAACAACTACAATAGGATTCGTTTGGGAAGTAGGTTGGCTTTTTGGCTCTTGACTTTTTTTTGACTATTTTAGCCCGAGGCTAAAGGCCTTTGGCTTTTATTTGGCTTTTTTGGATTTTTTGTGAGAGAAAGAATATAATAATTATGGGTTGGATGTGATGTTTTGTCTTATTGGGTTAAAAAGCCTATTTTATTTTTTGTGACTATTTTAGCCAAAAAAAGCCTCAAAACTACCTTCCCAAATGGAGGCATAATATGTTATTGTTAATTTAACCACTGGGCCATTTAATTTTTGTCAAAAAAATGAATAGAAAATAATTGATGGTACTCTACAAAAATTGTAAAACCCCTTCATATGAATACTTACCTCATTTTTGATGGGTTTGCTTTTAAAAAAACTATTTCGATTATTACTCTCATCCATTATTTGATTTTATTCAAACTTTCTTCTAATAGGGCTTAGGGTTTCAAAATAATAAAAAACAATGATATTGATGAAAAATAAGAAGAAAAATGATAGTGAGTTTTGGTAGGGTGGATTAGAATTTTAGAGGGAAGAAGTAGAAGAAGAAAAATAAAAAGAAGGAACAACTTTGATCTCTTAGGGAAGAAGATACAGAAATTTGAATAAGAATAACTGATTATGATGTACCATAAGAAGAAAAAATAAACATTTTAGATTTAATATGTGTTGTTCTTATTAATAAATTCATATTAGGATATAACATGAATTAAAATTTATGAATTTAAATTGAGCGTACAAAGACATAATTTGGGTTCAAATAGAATCCCCCGTCTATTTGATATAATATTTCTAATGGAAAATGATATACAAGCCTACTTTTTTGACAAACTTTTTAGACCCAATGATATGTAAGTGATATGATTATTTGACAATAGAAAATATATGAGAGAGTGTGTTACTTTTAATATCCTAATTGATTATTTGTAACACACTCTCTCATATATTTTCGACTTTGACCCATTACTTACTGTATTCCGGACTCGGGTTGGTATAGTTTTGAATAGTTATTCTATCTCTTTCGCTTGTCTTCCCTTTCATTTGAGTTATCGGGTTGTAGTTGTGCATTTGGGATAGGTGGGTTGCTCGTATTTGAAAACCTGTGCCGCCCAAATTTTGGCCTTTCCACTCGAGCGGGCATTCTCGAGCTCGAGCGGCCATTCTTGCGCTTGAGCGGAATTTGTCGACCCTTAATACGTTTATAGAGTGCATTGAATGCTCGAGCGTCAAGTTCCACGCTCGAGCGGAGACCTTCATCTGCAAAACTTCTGGGAACGTACATTCCACGCTCGAGTGCCAACTTTCATGCTCGAGCGGAACCTTGTGTCTGACGCTCGAGAGGGACTTTTCACGCTCGAGCGGATTGCGTGTATTTCAATCCGAAAGAATGACATTTTGAATCACTTTTTCTTTTCTCTCTCTCTCTCTAAGACTTTCCAAAAAGCTTGTTCTTGAGCTTCTCTCTCTACATTTCACCTTCTCTCTTAGATTTCATCTAAATCCATTGGGATTTCCACTCTAGTGCCTTTGAGAAAAAGGTAGAGCTCGTCAAGATATTCGTTTTGATCCGATTGAAAGTGGGTTTCATTGTTCTTGGAGTTTCTCTCTCGCTGGACTCATCTTCTTCATTTGAGGTAGGGATCTTTCTACACCTTCATATGATATTTAGTTTAGTTATTTGCCTCTTGTGTGACAATGGTGTGATTTGGGGGATGTTTTAAACAAGCCCAGAGTTTGGGCATGAAATGGAAAGAAGGGTTTTGGGTGTAGGTAAAACAGATGCTTGTGGGGTTTGAAAATGAGGTTGTGTTATGTTTAATTTGATGATTTTGGCACTTGGATAATATGTGGGAAAAAGGGGAAGTTGCCCTAATTAGATCGACTATTATTTTGTAAAAATAATTGGAATTGACATTGAAAACGTGAAATTAAGAGGGTATTGATATGAATGGCAAGATTGGTTTTGTATTAACTCAGTCCTTTAGAAGTTTTGAATAAACTACCTATTTGAGATTTAATATTTGTCTAGAGATAACTGTATTAGGCTATCGGTGGAGGATAGCTTTGATCATTGTAGAAATTGCATGTGGATTAGGTGAATTAAACCTAATCTTTTGATGATTGTCATTGAATATGACCGTGTTTATATACATTGTATATGTATGTTTGTTTGGAAGTGGAAATAGGATGTGCTTCATGTTTGATTATCTGTTTAAATACATTACATATGTATGGATATTTGTTTGGGAGGAGAAAGAGGATGGACTCCATTATAATTAAGTTAGCCAGAGTGTCCTGGGTGAAAGTCCCGAAATTATACATGGGTGCCTAGTCCGCGGACGAAATATCTGTAAAATGGCAATTGTAGTGCTTGTATGGCCTACGTTTACATGGGTCCCGTTTGACGGTTGCCCGCGGACGAAATTTTCGTGAAATAAAAAGTTTGAAGTGTCTATGCATATGTGTTGTGTGATTTGAAATTTAATTGAGCTGTAGCCTCAATTCGTTTGTTGAGAAATAATGAAATTGACTCATGAATGGAGAACAGATAAATGAATTGAAAGAAAATGGATTAAGACTTGAAATTGATATCTCAAGAGTATGTATTATTGTGAAATGTTTCTTTACATGCATTGTTTATACACTTGTACTTATACCTTTGCTAAATTTCATATACTGTGTTAGATGATTTCTATTGGGCTGTGGCTCACCCTATTTGGGAATAACATTTTCAGGTAATGATGGTATGCCTCCACCAAGGCAATAGCATTGGAGGGATCTTTGGGAAGCAAGAACTTCATGTTTAGCTTATTTTGTATAGCCTAGGGCTAAATATGTAAAGAGCGAAGCTCACTTTTGTTGTAACCAAGTTAAGACTTGGAACGGTGTAAGCTAATAGTCCATTTATTTATATTAAACTCTTTGTATCTCTAACTTCATGTAATGAAAGGACTTTTCACTCTGATGTATGCAATTACCAATGTATGTTTTTGGATTATATCTGTTGTGTATTTTGGGGGCGTTTCAGCTTGGTATCAGAGCGTACTGGGTTTGAATATTTTGGGTACGTGGGAAGTGGTTAGTACCACAATGGGTTTGTCTCGCTTACTAGAGACTTAAGTATAGACAGTATGTGCTTATATGAAAACATGCTTTTGTGATTGTTTGGGTATGGGATTGAATTTCTTGGATGTTGATTGGATCTACGGGTTTCTACGAGTCCTATTAGAAAGGCACTTGATCACTATTACTTCTAATTGAAACTCTAGCAACGCCACGGGACGGTCATTATCCGGAGATGAAATTCGTATGTGTTTACGTGATTATATGCTTACGTGGAGTGTATTACTGTTGTCCAATGTATTAGGATGCGAGTAGGTTAGCTTCGGCACATTTGTAAATGTGCTAATCTTTTGTTGCCTTCATTAGGATGTCAGGATGTGGTCATGGCAGTAGGCGTGGTAGGCCTAGGAGGCATGAGGCGCCTATACCGGATGGTATTCCAGCGCAGGAAAAGGGAGTTGGTCAGGCCAATATAGCCTAGCCAGTAGGTCAGGAGGCCATGAGCGCTTTAGCCCGTGAAATGGCCGGAGCACTGTGGGAATCCATGGACATTCTCAAGGCTAGAAATCAAGTCCAAGCCCAAGCAACTGAGGCAGGGCCTTCTGTAGACACCCCATTTTTGACGGCCCTTCAAGACTTGGATGTTCTTGCAGATACATCCGATGATGAGTCTGTTTGCTCGCCAAACGCTCGAAGTCTCTAGCGGAATGCCACAGCTTTGAGTATTTCAAACCCTGCATCTATTTTGTCTCATCTTTGGACCATGCTTGGGTCTTTTCAGCCTAAAGTTCCTGATGGCCTACCGGCCATCCTTGGAGGCTATCGGCCACTATTCCTCCTTTGCTGCCCATTGATGTGCATTGCCTGCCATCACTGATGGCCGGCCGGCCACTATTGTATGCTGCAGATATTTTATGATATTTTGTGCCAGTTGTTTGCATAGATTCATGCATCTTCCTACACATGTGTGGCTGGATGTTTGTGAGGGAAATTTATGTTTTCTATATATAGGACTCCTCCCTCTCATGTGTGGGGATTAGAAAAATTTGAGACACGAAAATTTTTCTCTCTCTAGATTTCTCTCTCTCTCTCTCTCTCTCTCTCTTGCAAAATTGCGTGTGTTTGCCTAGTTTCTCTACACTTTTACCTACATCTCTTAAACCAAATCCTCTCACCTTTGAGCTGAGGTTCTTTGTGGCCTTCTTGGAGCTCTTGAAGGTGGTTTTGGCTTGAACTTGTGCCTAAAGTGTTCTTTGCTTCAAGAGGTAGAATACTAGTCTTGTTATCTTGTTTTCAATACTTGTTTTTCTATCTTTTTTTCAATTGTTTTTGGGGTTGGTTTTGAACTGTAAAAAGCTCTTTTTTTGTGGCTTAAAAATGATGGTTTGAGCCTTTTTTAGATAGGGGGTGGTTCACCCTTCTGGTTTCTTAGTTTATAAAGTTTTTGTGCCTTTATCCGTCACTTTCAAATCAACTTTTTTGGGCCTTGAATTTCAGAGGTTTTTCAATGGCAAAAATCTCATTTTGAAGTCCAAATTTGAGGGGTTAGCCTCCAATTTTTGTGTCTTGTTTGCTTGCTTAGTTAGCGTTACATGTTAGCATGTTTTTCTAGCTTAAGTCCAGCATGTTTTGGCTCTAAAATAGCCTTCTTTAGCTCTGTTTTGGGCTGTTTGGTTCATTTGTACTTTGTTTTGTGTAGTTGTAGTGCAAATCCTTGCACTAGGTTGTTGTTTTAAGGCTTTAAACATCATTTGTGTGACTTGGTTGCATGTTTTTAGTGCTTTTATCACTCAATTTCAACACCTAAATCTTTGTAACCTCCCTCTTTGCTTCACTCTTTCATTTGCTTTTGAGGGTTGTTTCAAGCTTGGGATCCTTTAAGCTTGAGATTGAGGTCATGCTTAATAGTTTAATCCTCTTTGAGGGTTCATTATTAAAGGCATGATCTCTCTCTTGTCTTACACTATCCCTTGGTTGACACTTCCTTCACTTTAGAGGACACTCACCAATGGACATATTGATTAAAGAATGATTTGGTAATTAAAATGTGCAAACAAAATTGACAAGTAAAAGTGACAAGATAAGCATGTCTTTGTGTTGCATTTTGCATATGTTCAAATCGGACGTTAATTTGAACACAAGGAAAATCGGACATTTCATACTCACAAGTGATGAAATATGCCACTCTCCTAGGTCTCCATTGCCCTTGATCATGCATGATAGGGTGGTGGTCTTGTTGGTCATATTTGTGCATTTATCAAAATTGTACAACTTGGATCTTTGGCCACAATGAACTTGCTTGATTGGTGGTTTTTGGATCCAAATGTGTCACTCCTTTGAGATATTGAGATGATAAGAAAGGATACAGTACAAACAAATCCTTGGCAAAACCCTCATTTTGCTCTGTTTGTACTTTGTTGCAGTATGATGACCCAGTGCATCAGTGGCCAGTAGGCCACCATTTATGGCCGACAGTGCATCATTTCTGGCCGGCAAGACACCTCCCTGGCCGGCAGATGGCCAGCAATGTCCATCCATGGCCGGCAGGCCACTTATGTAAACCTCAGTAAAGATTTGGTAAGGTGGAGCAGAAAGGTTCTGGAAATGCTCAACCTTGCAAACAGAGACTTTCAAGAGCAAAACAGAGGTCTTTTCGAGGCAAAAACCGAGCATGTGCATCTTCCACTTCTCGAGGCGGAGCAGTGGCAACATAGTTTAATATCTCAAATGCTTAGTTCGTGTACATTTGTGTTGTAAATTAATTAATTAGTTTACTAGTTAGTTAAAGTGTTGTAATAATTAGTAATTAGCATAGCTAGTTATTCATTTAGTTTGTACTATTTAGTCTAATTAGCTTAATTAGATTAGCTTAGCTCTTATTTATTCAGACTCTCCTTTGCGAGGGCGTAGTGTTGTAATAAGTGTGCATGCATGTGTGTATGTTTTCCAACCCCACGTCTTTCTCCATTTTATTTAATCGCTTTCGATGGTTAGATTAGGGATCATATTTCAATTAGCATATCGCATGCTTGCATCCATTCATTCGTATTGCATGTACCAAGGCTCGACGCATCATTCAAACTGCATTGTCATTCCAATATTTCGTTGAATACGTGTTCAAATCGCATGTTGTTCAAATCGATCCATATGCCATATTAGTAGCCGAGCCTATTAATTACATTCTTTGCATGTGTTGCATTAGGCATCTTACATAGTTAGGAATCATGCATATTTCACTAACTCATGTGTTTCCTAGCTTGGATTACTAGGTGAGTCTTTACGCTTTAGCATACTTGCATAAGTGTGAATGTTGCCATGATTATCATGCTTGCCATGAGATTATGTGCTTAAATGCTAAACTGCTTGAATGCCTGTGGATGAAGGCTTGCTGTTTGAATTAGAACAATCAACGAATGTGAGTTTTAAGCCCACTATGTTTGTTGGCAAATTTATAAACTTTTAAGCCCACTTGAGGTGGCAAATTCAAACAATTTTTTGCAAACAAACATGAGTTAAATTGTTTTCAAAATGAGCAAACTAGTCTATACTTTCTTGTGTGTGTCACATAGTAAAACTAGTCTAATAACCGGAACAAGAACACATAATGTTTACAAAAAAATCATATCATGATTAGTAAAGGCCGATCTTCGATCGGGCGAGTGGGGGTGCTCAATTCATGACCTTCCTTCCTCGTACCCAAGTTCCCGAGCCGAGGTAACTTTGGTGATGACAGACACGCGGCCTTTGGCATGAGTCAGGGTTTCCTAAATTTTTTCAAAATAAAAAATATTTAGGTGGCGACTCTGTATCTGGCAAAGTAGTCCAATTTTGGCATTATTTGATTTAAAATAGATTTTCCAAAAGATTTGTTGGATTTGTACTCTTTGGTGTTTATGAATTTCACATTGCACTTGTGAGATTAGATTCAGAATCATAGGAGTCTGACCTGTGAGGCCTTCATTTCAAACCTTTCCGAAAGGAGGGCGCGAAAAAAAGTGAGCCACAGTTTCTGGCGACTCTACTAGGGATTTAGAGAACTTGACTCGAACTCATGATATGTTGTTTTATCTACACTTATGTGTTTCTTTACATTTACATTTGCATTTGCATTTGCATTGGTGCACCTAAGTCACTATGTTTGCCATCTTCTATTCCTAAGCGGTTTGCTAGAGGCTTGCTTGGAAAAGCTTGCCAAAAGGCTGACCGGTTTCGAGCTCTGCCATGATGAGAACACAACCCTTGGATTTGGACTACCACTGTACCGTTTGATCCTCCTTTCACTTCTCAGTGTTAGGTGTGAGAGGTATATTAGGTAGTCTTCCTGAGGTACCCTTTTGACTAATCGACCTAGTTGCATATAAGAAACCATAGAGACTATTCCAAACTAGGACAGGTTGCTTACCCGAATGTAGCAATTGTGTGAAGCCACTTGTTGTGCTTAGTGAAACCCTAGTTCCTGACAAAATTAGGACAGGGTAACCCTACCCCATCATAGGGGTGTTTTGGGTCTCACTTGCTTGATATGTGCTTTTAGAGTGAAACTCTATAGGAATGTATGTATCAGTTGCAAGTCTGGGTATTAGTTTTGAGGCAGAAATCAGTGTTGAGTACAATTCTCCAGCTTATGATTGCAACTGCGTGTTGTTTGTGTTTGAGCCGAGATGTTGTGCGGTTTCTGATTTTTGTTTCTTTTTTTTTTTTGCCTTATTTTCTTTTTGCAAGGTAGTTTTTCACCATTGCTTTTGACTTTTCAGTTACCCCCCAAGCACTCTGGACTTGTGTAAGGAAACTTTATAGATCTGGGAATCTTGTCAGTGGACAGCCAATGTTTGCTTCACTCCCATAGGTTACAAGACAGAGGAGGGTTAGGTATAACTTACCAGTTCAACAGTCATCAATTCAGCAGTCACTACTTACTTCGCCTGTGCCCAGTCAGGCCCAGTTTTCTACTTCTACTCTAGAAAGATAGTATTCACCAGTTTTGATGGCTCAACATCCCTCAGTCAGCATGGAAGATATGCTTCATCAGCTCCAGCAGACAATTGAGACCATGTAGCTAGATGTTGCCTATCAAGCTGAAGTCACAGCCCGCCAAGCCGAGGTCGTAGCCCACCAAACATAAATGATAGATAGGCTTCAGCAACGACAACCACTACTGGTAGTAGCCTCTGCATCCTATACACCCCCAGCGAGCGTTCTGGCACCTGGGGTCATAATCAATATCCAAGAGAATATGGGATTACGGCAGATCCAATCCCACCTCAGACCTCCAAGGCACCAGTTTACCAAACGGAGCTGCCGTTTGAATTCGAGGTTGACCCTACTGCATTGAAGGTCAACAAGCTAGAAAAACTCTTCAAACGAGCGCAGGGCGTGAATTCAATCCCTGATATTAAGAATGGATACACTGACTCGGCAGTGACTCTACCCGACAGATTCAAGATGCCGCACATAGACCGGTTTGACGGCTCAGGGGATCCCATGGTCCATCTCCTGTTATTTTCAGATATCCTATGATCAATGGGTCTCAGTAGATTACAGAAGTTGTCGATTTTTGGCCGGACCCTATCGGGTATAGCGGCCATCTGGTATGCCAAACTTAAGGACTCTGTCTACATTTGCTAAGTTCCACAAAATAGGGGTCCAAATTGAGGATGCGATGGAGTAGGGGCTGATAGACTATGAGAATAAATAGCCCAAAAGGCCCTTTACACGTAGCTCTAATGCAGCCACGACTGGTGGCACCTCTGCACGGCTTTCGGATGTGAGCATGGCCACCACCACACCCAAGATTGCCATTCCCTTTGCCGGTACACAACTTCACTAACCTTAAGCCATCAGGCCTGAGGCCAGAGGGTCTTCACCTCGCTTTACATGTCCTTATCCAAAGCCCTAGGGGTCTTGATCAAAAAATGGCATCTTAAACCGTTAGAACAACACCCACTGCCTGATCCTCTCCCACCTAAACACAACCCAGCCGAATAGTGCGCTTTTCACCAGCAGCATGGTCATGACACTGATCAGTGCTATAGACTGCGTCATGAGATTCAAGATCTCATTGACAACAAAGTGATAGCGCCTCTCCAGAAGCCAAACGTCACTACAAATCCTCTCCCACCACATAACCAAGTCCCTCCACCCCGGCATATAAACTTCATCTACATACTGACCATCCCTTATGACCCCAATATATACATCACCCCTTTCCACCTACCTAAACCGGCATTGTTCATCACTGAGAGGACAAACTTATGCATGATCAACACGTCAACATTCCAACCCAAACCAGTGGTGGTGACAGTGGAAGATGAAGGGAGGTCAGCCTTGGTAGAGAATGTTAGTCTACTGCCCAAGGGCTCTGAGGACTTGTCTGATGGGGTGTACAACCCGTGCTGCTATATTGTGCCAATCAATCAAGCAGAGCCGGAGGTGGTGTTTCCGATTGGGATGGAGGTCAGTGTAGTCTGAGAAGATGGACCAAGCCAGGGATTAGATGATGTAGCTGACCTGGAGGAGGATATAGACAATTTGCAGTTCTTTGATGAACATGATCAAAGGGACGTGCATATTAATTGGTTTAATCTAAATGGGTCGACCGACAATTTAGGGTGGCTAAGTGATGAACCCGATATAGACGAGGGAACTGAACTGAAGCTGGAAGAATAGAAAACGGGAATCGCTGCAATGGCCAGAACGGTCGATGAAAACGGTAAACTGGCAGAAAACAAAGGTGCAGAACAAATAGCTCAGGAATTGGGCATAGTTAGTTCTGTACCTACAGAGCAAGAAGCCGCACTGAGGTGCCTTGTGCAAGAAGTGGATCAAAACAAACAAAAGGCTAGAAAGGTCCAAGACCCTGTGGGGGAAATCTGTGATGAGAAAATGACCCGAACGAAGCCAGGAAACTACTTGTCGGCTGCCGAAGAAATCTGGTGGGATGATGACGACCTACACTTAGCCCATATCGATGAGGATTGGGGTGAGGACCTTCCTGACAACACCTGGTTTGTGGAAGAGGTTAACCACATGACAAGAAGTGGTCGATATTTCAAACCACCGCATCTGGACCAACCCGAGGCATCCGAGAAGGATAAAGAAGCTGAGAAACAAAAGGAAAATCAGTTGGAGGAAGAGGCTGTATTGAAGCAGTTGAAGAAGATTCAAGTTGACATATCTATTCGGGGGCTGCTTATGGCTTTGCGAGTGCACAGACAGGCTGCACTGCCGGTGATGGATAAAGCCAAGTTGTCCATTGAGACTACCTCGAAATAGTTGGTGGGATTAGTCTTCCTGGGAGGCATTGCACTGACTTTGACCTTTTCAGACAAGGAATTACAGCCAGAAGAATCTGTACACAACAAGCCTCTATACATATCCGTAGAGTGCCGAGAAAACAGGATACCAGTGGTACTGGTCGACACCGGGTCGGCAATCAACGTCTATCCTTGTTGTACGACTTATGCTATTGGTCTGAAATCGGCCGATTTTGTGCCTACAGCCCAGGTGATCTGGCATATGACAATACAAGCAAAGAGGTGATGGGAATAGTGCAGATTAGAGTACAGGTTGGCCCCAGCTCAACAGGATATCAAGTTCCATATCCTGGATGTCTCAGCCACTTTCAACTTACTACTTGGGCGACCCTGGCTACACCAAGTAAGAGTTGTCTCTTCCACCCTCCACCAAATGCTGAAGTACTCCATGGGAAAGGGGTAGCTATAGTCTTTGGGAATTCATCTATACATCCTCCGCCAGAGGTCACTATACCTGTGCTGGAGATTGTACATGGTGAAGAGGATATTTTCATTTCAGGGTTTACCTTTGCTGAGGCCCAGGTAGTGCAGAATATCTTGGCTATTGATGAGAGCATGTATGTCAGTGCTCAATCTGTATATCTCATGAATAAGCTACAACACAAGCCCAGAATCAGATTAGAAAGAAGTGGCTGGAAAGGCATCACTGTGTTGGCCGATGTGCCACATAACCCGGATGCCTTTGGTCTTGGCTATACGCCCACCAAAGAGGACTAGGTGAGGAAAGGGAAAGAAATGGCCGGAAGGGCTAGAGCAAAGCAAAGTGGGAAGCACAATGAACTTGTACACCGACCTATCCGGGAAACTCTGAATGGCTATTTTGTTCAAGAGGGTGAAGACTTCCCATTCTGTGGTTTCCCCGAACCATGGTTCAACTCCGAAGGCCAGCGAATTCCTGACTTTGAGATTTTCTTCGACTTGCAGCTACAAGAGAGTGACACAGATGAATAGAATGAACAAACTGCTAAGGCTGCAAAGAGTACAGAAGGTGATTCCAACAGCAGTGAACTTGAGGTAAGAGCAGCCCTGGCATGTCTCCTTTTGGATCCTCAAATCAACTTAGAGAGCTTAGGGGATGACCTAACCGTTTCCATGATCGGAGACCAACCAGGTGTGAACCCTTCCAGTGGTATTTTGGATGCATCTGACACACCGTCCCTCACTTGGCAGCTGGAGGAGGGCATCATGTCTAGTAGCTTTGAGTTAGGTAGTGAACTAGAATCTGATTCCACAGAGTCTGCGGAGTCGAAATCAGATTCCATTTCTTCTGAGTCTGGGTCCGGTATTCCTGGGGTTGACAACCAGGATGCCAGGGTTTTGTCCAGGTCATTTTTTTTCTTTTCTTTTGAGTCGGTTGTAACTGAGGAACTGGATGAGCTGGATCTTCTGAATGTGAATGCCACTACAGATTTTGAGTATTTCTCTGTGCCACTTGTATATTGCATTGATCATGACTTTCAAAATTTTGATAAAAACGACGAGGAAGGAATTCCTCTAGTTTTCAAATATTTGATTAATCGAGAGGAGGAGAGGTTTGTAAAACCCCTTGATGATGAAATCATTTCAATTAATGTGGGTACTGAGAAGGATCCACGCTTGGTCTAGATCGGGTCCATATTGTCTTCGGAGGAGTGCGAGTGCTTAGTCGCTTTATTAAAAGATTTCAAAGATGTTTTTGCGTGATCCTACAAAGACATGCCTAGAATTGATCTTGAGATTGTACAGCATCGAATCCCTCTTGACCTCGAGGCCAGACCCATCAAACAGAAGCTACAGAGAATACGCCCGGATTGGGCTTTGAAGACTAAGAAAGAGGTCACCAAGCGGATAGACGTAGGGTTTTTGCTGGTATCTGAGTATCTGACTTGGTTGGCCAACATTGTTCCGGTGCCAAAAAAAGATGGTAGAATTCGGGTGTGTGTGGATTTCAAAGATTTGAATAGAGCTAGTCCGAATGACGACTTTCCTCTACCGCAAATCGATGAATTGGTGGACTTCACCACAGGCCATGCGTTGCTCTGCTTCATGGATGGATTTTTCAGGTATAACCAAATTCTGATGGCACCTGAAGACAGAGAGAAAACTGCCTTCACTACGCCGTAGGGAACCTACTGCTACAGGGTGATGCCGTTTGGGTTGAAGAATGCTGGGGCTACTTATCAACAGGTTGCAACCACAATTCCACACGATATGATCCACAAAGAGGTCGAGGTGTACGTGGACGACATGATTGTCAAGTCCAAGGAAAGAGAGGGCCACTACACCACCTTGGAGAAATTCTTTTAACGGATTAGAGAATATCGGGTTTTGGCATAATAGCAATGCACTTTTGGCATAACAATAGGGAAAATGCTGGGTTTCTTGATCACACAAAGGGGTATCAAGGTAGATCCTTCCAAAATCAAGGTCATCCTAGAAATACCACCGCCAAGGACTGAAAATGAGGTGTGAGGCTTTCTGGGTAAGTGCAATCCATAAGACGGTTTATTTCAAAATTAACCTTAACTTGTGAACCACTATTTGGTCTCTTGAAGAAAGGTAAAAAATTCCATTGGGATGACCGATGTCAGTTTCCTTTTGAGCAGATCAAGTAGTACCTTCAGAACCTGCCAGTGTTGTTATCGCCAGAGCCAGGGAAGCCCTTGATTTTGTATCTGTCAGTAACGGACACAACAATGGGATACATGCTTGCTCAGGAATCTGAAGATAGAGTGGAGAAAGCCATCTATTACCTGAGTAAGAAAATGCTAGACTATGAGACCCGTTACACTTTGCTCGAGAAGGCTTGTTTAGCCTTGGTATGGGCTACCAGGAAGTTGAGGCACCACCTGTTAGCTCACTCTATAATTCTGATTTTGAGATTAGATCCCATGAAATATCTCTTCAAGAAACCAGCGCTTATGGGCAGGCTAGCCTGTTGGTTGCTTCTTCTCTCCGAATTTGACTTGAAATATGTTACTCGCAAGACTGTCAAAAGGTGAGTGGTAGCAGAGTTCCTAGAATATCACCCAGTAGAAGGGGATGAAGCAGTAGAATACTTATTCCTAGATGAAGCTATTCTACAGGTCGAGGAAGAGATTTGGACAATGTACTTTGATGGAGCGTCTAACTAGTACGGTTATGGGATAGGGGTGTTGCTGATAGCACTCGACAATTCCCATATACCTTTAGCCTTCAAACTCCAGTTCAAGGTATCTAACAACGAAGAAGAATACGAGGCGTGTATTGTTGGTTTGGAAGCCGCCTTGGAACTAGGGGCAAAAAAGTTGGACGGTATTAGGGACTCGAATCTAGTTGTGTCTCAAGCAAAAGGAGACTAGAAGGTCAAAGAAGAAAAGATAAAGATCTATCACCAGACCTTGG
>NW_021025645.1:2092250-2137405 GCF_004153795.1 Camellia sinensis | reverse complement strand
ATTAATTAGGATTTTGTATTTATTCAGACTGTACTATTTGTTGGGACTGTATATTATTTATTCGGACCCTCTGCGCGAGGGCAATGTTGTAATAAGTGTGCGTTTGTGTGATGTATGTCTTCCAACCCCACGTCTTTCTCCCTTTTATTTACCGGCTTATGATGGTTAGATTAGGGCATGTTTCAATTAGCATACAGTATGATAGCATGTTTGCATTCATTCATCTGTCTAGCATGCACCGGGCTCGGTGCATCATGCTAACTGCATTTGTATTTCGATTCCGAGTTGAAAACTTGTTAGTTGTAGCATTTCACATGCCATCTTTAGAATAGTCGAGCCTATCTTAGTTGCATTTTGCATGTGTTGCATTAGGCATTTCTGTATAGTTAGGATCATGCGTGGATTTCTAACATAGCTTTTGTTTTGGCTTGGAGTACTCGGTAAGTGTTTATGCTTTAGCATCCTTGCATGTGTGCGAGTGACTGCCATGATAGCATGCTTATCATGAGGCTATGTGCTTATATGATATAACTGCCTGAATGCCTGTGGATGAAGGTTGGGTTATTTGAATTAAAACAATTCATTAATTGTGAGTTTTAAGCCCACTAGATAGTGGCAAAATCATGTTTTCTAAGCCTATCTGAGGGTGGCAAATCCACGTCTTAGCCTACTTGCGGGTAGCACCATCAAACCATTTTCAAAACAAACATGAGATGCTTTGTTCCAATTCAGGCGACCCAGTCTATACTTGTATGCTATGCGCAGCACATAGTAATCTAGGCTAATAACCGGATTAAGAACGCATAATGTTTTCAAAACTAGATATCATGGTTAGTAGAGGCTGATCTTTGATCGGGCGAGCGGGAGTGCTCACGAAGTGACCTTCCTTAATCATATCCAAATTCCCGAGCCAAGGCAACTTTGGTGATGACGGACACGTGGCCTTAGGTAACGAGTCAGGGTTTCTTAAATTTTCCCAAAATAAAATATTTAGGTGGCGACTCTGTATCTGGCAAAGCAGTCCATGTTTGGCACTTCTTTCAAAAAAAATCTATTTTCAAAAATGATTTGCCGGATTTGGACTCTTTGATGATTCATCAGTCTTGCATTGCACTCCGCGAGATTAGATACAGGACCGTGACACAAATTGAGTCCAAATTGTAGTGAGACCCAAGGGCGCGTCTACAATATACCACACATATATCATGAAATCTATCACATAATCAAATCAAAATATAGATATACAAGATTAAAAGTATTCCTAGCTCAAGAATGGAGACAAGGAGATGGAAGCCCAACAAGAACTTTGAAGAAAATGTGAAACGATCGGTGTAAACCTTGATCTAAGCTTGCTCTTCACTTATCTTGGAAGACTAAGGTGAATTTATAACAAAATGAGGGAATCAAGAGTTTTGGGTTAGGGTTTTGGAAGTAGGTGATAGAAGGAGTGAGGAAATGAAAAGGTGAAAGAAATTAGCAAAAGTCGATTTTTAAGAAGCTGACTTCGAACAGACTGCTTGAGCGCTCACTCTTGCGCTCGAGTGAAGAATGAAGGCTTCTAGAATCCCAAGCGTGAGAAGCAGACCGCTCAAGTGCTTACTCCTACGCTCGAGGAAACTGAGATTTGTTGGACAGACATAGGCTCATAGACTCCGTTCCTAAGGCACTCCCTGCATATCAACCTTATTTGTAACCATTTAAGTAAATGCTTCATTTACTTAAGTTTACAATGTAAATAAGGACATACTCCCCATTTGGATTCAAAGAAAAATTCAAAAAAACTGAAAATTCAATTAAATCAAAAAGTGGATCCCCTAGTTTTAGTACAAAAGTAATTTTTCGACAGAAATTATGAGTTTGATGTTGAAGTAAAGGGGTTAATACTTTATAGAAAAATCTCATAAAATCAAATTAGACTATTGAATATATAAGGAATAATTACCGTTAAAAATTATTTTCAAAATCGTAAGTTTTGAGAAACCGAATTTTTACACTTCGAAAATTTTCAAGTTTAAGTCCAATTTTCGATAGAAACCTTTACAATACAACATCTTTCTATGAAAAGAAATAAGGGTCAAGTCTCGACCTGAGCCATTAAACTAGCATATAACATGAACTTCACGGAACTAACTTCTTATTTATGCGTCTCTTGCACCTACATACATATAAAAGTGAGGGGTGAAACATTGCCCAATGAATAATATTACAGTAAAGTGGTAAATGAATGAATTTCAATCTCATTTGCAAAGCATAATATCATGTCACACTTCCAAAAGCATTCAAACATTTCAATCAAAAAAAATGATAACATGATACATCCATTAGAACCTCTTAATAGAATACCTGGCTAGGGTATCAGTTAGACAACTCCACACTCGTAGGTGGTAGATGATATCTCAAAAAGGCCATGGTTTGTGATGTCGTCCCCCAATGGTCTAGGACTATTTAAGGATGCAATTGATATATTTAACAAAATATAGGGCATTCATTCATTCAAAAACAAAATAAATATTTCACATAATCATGATATATCATCAATCTTTACAAAACTAGTTTTCAAACATAATTTTACAATAATATTACTCACAAATGGGTCGCAAACAATGAGGTTATTCCCTTCTCCAAATCTTAACCAACAAAAAGTATAAACAAGGCATTAACAACATCTTAACCTGCAATTCTTAAATCAATTCAAGTGTTTTAGTTTAACTTAACATTTTCTAAAGGATCTCTAGTTCAAACTCAAGTCTTTTCTAAATGTTAATCAAGTGCAAAGTGTGTGCGCCAAAGACATACTTTGAAGGGCCTTAAATGTTCATGACTTAACTTAATGTTTCCTAATATTTCCTTAAAGCAACAAGTGCCTTTTTAAGCTCAAATTCTAAGTCTTAATCAAGTGTTAATCGTGTACTAAATGTGCATATTGAAAAGCCCCAAGTACCCTACAACAATTTCATATGTTTTGTATTGAAAATATTATGTTTAGATGCTTAAGGTTTAAGGATATATGAAGAAATTAAAGAGAATTAAGCTAGGAGAGAAAATAGCATGATATGGTTTGGAAGAAAGTGAACAGCATTAACTAATTTAAACATATCTTGTTGGATACTTAGAAATTGGATGTGAAACCACCACCATTGGAAACTAGACTTCCAGCGAATTTAGAGTCAATAATCGCTTAATACTGAATTCGAGTGAGAGATATGTCCATTTGAAGTTAGGGTGAAACAGAGGTAACCCATGTGACCCCCCAAATTATACTCTAAGGGTGAGGTCAAGGTAACGTCATTAATGAGTCCTTTGGTCAACAACGAACTAAATCCCATGAAGGTCAGCCTTAAGCCCATTCTTAAGCTCAACATGTTTTATTCTTGAGTGCAAAAATCTGAAGGAGAGCTCTAGAGAGAGAGAGAGAGAGAACTCACATTCTAGAGAGAAAAAGTGAGATTTTGAAGAGAAATTTGAAGGTTGAGCTAGAGTTGGTCAAGTTAGTGCAAGAATTGGTGAATTTGAAGGCTTTAGGTAAGAATTTAACCCTCAATTCTTCACGATTATGTGTTTTAGAGTTGAGTTCATAGATTATACATGATCTCTAGCATATGTTTTGTTAAAAGAAGTCAATGAAGTGATGTAGATTCACATGCATGCATGAATATGTGAAGTTTTGGCAATTTGAGTTTGGTTTTGATTATCTTTGTTTGGTTTGTAAATTAATTTGAACATGCATGCATAATTCTTCATCTTTGAGCTTGGTTTTCTTTAAATTCCTACATGTATAGAGCTTTTTAGCTCAAATTTGTCAAGTTCATGAGTTTTAAAAAGAAAGAAAGTCAATTCATTATATGCATAGCAAGAACATTGAGTTTTGAACTTTGTTTTGGAAAATTGAAAGAGAATTAAGTATATGGTTGCATAATTTCCATGAGTTTATGCATTGTAAAGAGTTTCTACGTGTTTTTATCATGCCATCCAAGCTTTGAGCATAAAAGATGCATTTTTGAACTTCAAAGAACAATCTGAAAAACCCAAAAATTATGTAGACTGCTCGATCGACCAAGTGGTGGCTCGAGTAAACTTGATGAGCTCACAGCTTTTTTGCAGTCTTTATAGACTGCTTGAGTGACCAATCGGTGGCTTGAGTGAACCCTTTGCATATTGTTGGACCGCTCAAGAAACCAGGTGTTGGCTCAAGTGCAGATCAGACCATCCCAGTATTTTTGTAGTCCATGCATTCTGCTCGAGCGACCAAGAGGTGACTCGAGCGGTCAAGCCATTTTTAGCATATTTTGACAAGCCATTCTATGTTCATATCGTCGTTCTCATCTTCTTTGGAGCATTTCTAGGAAAGAATTGTGACTCATTAAGGAACTGATAAGTGAGAAACCAACATGAATGATTGAATTAGGTAGAGAAGATGAACTATTGGTTCAAACAATGTGATCCAATGTGTGTTATGTATTATGTGTAATGTAAGTTGGATTGCGAAGGTGTGACAACACTTTGAACACTATGAGTAATATCTTAGTAAAGATATTTACTTACTTACTTTATTTTTTGAATGTCCGAATGTGGTAAGCTTTTCTGAAACTGTGATTTTGCAAGTATGAATGAGTTTCTATGTGTTTGATCAACATGATATTTTTAAATGCGATTAATGTGACACGAATGTGTATAATAGACCTAAAATCGTTCTATATATTTGAAATGGACCTAAGGTCATTTCGTATATTTGACAAATGGACCCAAGGTTGTTCTGTATATCTAAACTGGACCCAAGGCCATTCTATATATTTAACAAATGGACCCAAGGTCAATTTGTATATATGAAATGGACCTAAGGACATTTTGCATATCTGAGTTGGACCTGAGTCATTCTGTCATGTGATGGACCTGAGGTCGTTCTGTCATGTGTTGGACCTGGGGTTGTTTTATCATGTGTTGGACCTATGTCGTTCTATCATGTGTTGGACCTAAGGTCGTTCTGCTATGATTATGATCTACTTGAATCTGTTATGAATTGAAAGAGTATTTCAGATGATTAAATTATAAGTATGATTTTGTTTAATACGAATCCCATTCATTAACCTCTTTACTCTAATGTTGTTCACTAGGGTTTAGCTCACTCTATTATATACATTTATGTAGGTGAGCAACAGGACGACCAACCCCAGCCCTAGTGAACCTGTGAAGGAATACCGAGTTTTTGTGGAATCAGCCCAGGATGCCTCACGCATGAGGCTTTTGCCTTTTGTCTTTTGTTTGTTTTTATTGGTCATGTTTGACCTCGTCTGTATATAAGTTTTTGAGTTTGCATGAAATGATCTTGTGAATGATCTTGGATATGTGAGATCTTTCTATATATGTATGAGTGTGAGTTATTAATATATAAGAAGTTTTTGATATGTCATATATGCACAGCTCATTGGACAAAATTTGTTAGTCTGCTTCTGCTTTTGACCCCTTTATTATTAAATATTTTTGTTAATTATGTCTTTGAGACCGGGTAATCAGGGATTACTAGCCGATTATGGTCTAAACCCATAGGGGCAGGTTTGAGGCATGACAAATTCAATACTTGAGGACTTGCATGGCTTATTCAAAAACATGAAAACACTTTGAAAAACATGAGTTCATGATCAATTTTGAAACCATTAACTGAAAACATCACCAATTAGCAAAATTGAAACCAAAACCTTCATGCATGCAAATTTTTTCAAAGCTTTTCAACTTTGTTCATCAAACATGAAATAGATAATGCAAAACCATGACAATTTCAAAAAATATGTAAGGTTTAAACTCAGATGCATGCTAGAATTACAAAACTCAAACCAACAATGTTGAGATATAAGATATTCAACCATGAGTATGCACCTAACTTGATTTCATCATTTTCTTAACAATTCCTTCCAAAATTCGTGCAACTAATCCTAATTACTTCATGAATTCAACTCTTAGGTGGATTATCTACAAGAATTACAGGTCATTTGCTTACCTAGAGTTTGAATTGTTGATTTGTTAATCAATTCTCATGTCTAATTGATTATTCTTTATTGTTATTATTCTGAATCAAATATTTTAGTTAAGTTCCCATGTGATTCTATACATTAAACTAAACTGATTAAGCTAATCACTTATATTTCTTGAGTTATCTAGACTTTCAATTTCTAATTCAAATATAATTCCTAACAATGTAACATATACAATTAAACACACAATATGCAAACAAAATTCAAAATCACTTCATCAAATAAATGCAAAGATGATATGCATAATATGGTTGTCACACCACATGTCACATATCTCTTTCCACCATAGTCCAATACTCTTATGTATCTCTCATACCCTCGTCAATACTTCTCCACTTCCGCCACCCTTAACCATCCCCACCCAACCCACTTTTATCCAACCCAACTCAACTCAACTCAACTCAACTCAACCCAGCCCAACACTATAGGCAACCCAACCCCTTTACTGTCCCTCCATTCCCCCACTATGCACTTCCATACCTTCTATTTTTCCTATTTTCTACCCTTTTTTGAGACTTTTTCATTCCTTCCAAACCCTCCACAATTCTTCACCATTCAACTTTTCCACGCCTAACCTATCCCTCATCTATCCTTTCTGCTCTCTTCTACCTCTCCAAATGCCACCCCCATCCATTTTTACTACTCCTCCACCTTTATTCATCATCCCCCTTTGCTTTATCCGTTGTCACCTAGCCCAACATCCTAATTAACCTGAACCCTATATAGGACTTACACCTCACACACACAAGAGTTGCACCCTACACACAAAGACTAGAACGATTAATGGAAGGTGTTGTAGAGGCCATGAGGAAAATAGATCAAAGAGAACAACAACAACAACAAAGACAACAACAACAACAACCACAGTAGCAATTGTCGTAATCACAACCACCACAACAGCAACAACAACTACTGTAACAACAAACTCCATTGACAATGGATTTTCCAGATGAAGGGACAATGGCCTTAATTCGAGAATAGAAGAAAATTAAACCAACCCAATTTGAAGGACGCATAGATCCATTAAAGGTAGAAGTTTGGGTATTAGAAACTGAGAATTTTTTTAAAGTTATGCAAAAGGTTGCACTTGCTACATTTACTTTGGTGGAAGAGGCACATAGGTGGTGGTTATTAGTGAAAGATCAATATGAAGGTATTACTTGGAATTGTTCTTGGAGGTCGTCTAAAACAAGTATTTTCCTCAATCTGTCAAAAGATAGAAAGGCCACTAAGTCCCAAGCATTAAAGCAAGGGGAAGGTACAGTTTCAGAGTATGATGCAAAGTTGAAGAAGTGTGCGTTTTGGCTGACTAGCATCACATTTTTAGGGCATGTGATTAATAAGGATGGAATTTCAGTTGATCCTCAAAAGATTGAAGCAATAGTGAATTGGCCAAGACTGACAACTATAACAAAAGTTCGCAGTTTCCTTGGTTTGGCAAGTTACTATAGGAGGTTTGTCAAGGATTTTTCTAACATAGCACCGCCACTCACTCACTTAACACGAAAATGGGTTCCATTTGAGTGGACAAAAGAAAGAGATTTAGCATACTTAGAGCTCAAGACTAGATTAATTTCGGCACCAATTCTTGTATTACCAACTGGTACAAAGGGGTTTGTAATCTATAGTGATGCGTCACATAGAGGATTGGGTTGTGTCCTAATGCAGAACAATAGAGTCATTGCCTATGCTTCACGCCAGCTAAAGCCACATAAGAAGAATTACCCAACACATGACTTAAAATTGGCAGCCATTGTCTTTGCATTGAAGATATGATGTCATTATTTGTACGGGGCTTCATATGAGATATTTACTGATCACAAAATTTTGAAATATTTGTTTATACAAAAAGAACTCAATATGAGACAGAGGAGGTGGCTTGAGTTAATGAAAAATTATGACTTACAAATTCAATATCATCCTGGCAAAGCAAACATTGTAGCAGATGTTCTTAACTAGAAATCCATAGGGAATTTGGCATGTCAACTTACTAAGCAAGAAGACACTTTACGTGACTTACAGAAGATGGAGGTGGAGTTAGTCCTGCATGAAACATGAGGTACTTTGGCTGCAATTTCGGCACAACCAATGATCATTTAAGAAATTAAACATAAACAGATGGAGGATGCTTATTTAAAAAGAATTTTTGAAGAAATTGATTCAAAGCCAAGGCCGAGAATCGCCATTAAAGATCAATTGTTACAATTTGAAGGCAAGGTATGTATCCTAGATATACTTGAACTGAAAAGGAAGTTATGGAGGAAGCACATCGTTCTAAGTTCACAATTCACCCCGAGAGTACCAAAATGTACCAAGATCTGAAGCAAGTGTATTGGTGACCAAACATGAAAAGAGACATAGCGGAGTTTGTATCTCGATACCTTCAATGCCAACAAGTCAAGATCAAACATCAAAGGCCAACAGGTCTTCTTCAATCTCTACCTATTCCGGAATGAAAATGAAAATATATTACAATGGACTTTGTGATTGGCTTGCCTCACACACCATGAGGTATGAACTCTATTTGGGTCATTGTTGATAGATTGACCAAGTCTACTTATTTCTTACCTGTGAAATCTTTTTATAACGCGGCAAACTTGCCACTTCGTACATAAATAAGATTGTTAAACTACATGGTGTGCCTGTCTCTATTGTGTCGGATAGAGATCCCAAGATTGTAGTCCAGTCTTGTCTCATCTTGTCAGGCCTTTGATAGTCGAACACTACTGGCCGAAATATGCTGTCATGCTTGTCAATCACAATTATAGATATTTTACGAATCAGACGGATAGAAAGCTCATTCATAACACAAAATTATAAGTTTAGAATACTTACCACATTGGTATCATTAAGAAAATAAGATACATAAAATATCTTTACTAAGATGTTACTCACAGTGGTTTAGTTACCAACACGCCTTCGTGAATGGTCCTACACCATTCATAAACACATACTCAGCATTCAAATTCACACTAAGCACTTAAGTAATATTCAAAATTAATGATTAAGAGCATAATACGTAACGGAGTTGTTACAATCTCCCCCCTCCCCCCCCCCCCCCCCCTTTTAACATTTTCTGCTTCCCAACCTTCCTTTCTCGCATTACCTTATGTAGGGAACAACTCGAGATACCTTTACCTCATTTCATCTTCTTTCTCCCAAGTTGCCTCCATACCATAGTGCTCTTTCCATTCTACTTTTATCATAGGAATTTCTCTATTTCTCAACTGTTTCACTTATCGGTCAAGGATTTGGATTGGTTTCTCTTCATATTCCATATTCTCATCGAGAGCTATCTGGTGATAACCAATAACATGGAATGGATCTCGAAGTTAGCCTCTCAACGTTGATACGTCAAACACATTATGCATTTGTTCTATCCCTGTCGGTAAGGCAATTTGGTATGCAATTGGTCCAAACCTTTCCAAAATCTGAAACGGCCGAATGTATGGGGATGACAACTTGCCCATCTTGCCAAACCACGATTGGCCCTTCATCGATATCACACGAATGAACACATGATCACCGACTTCATACTCAAGACCCCTTCTTCTATGATCCTCATAACTCTTTTGTCAGTTTTGTGCAGTTTTGAGCCTTTGCTGAATGACTTTAATCTTTTCGGTGGTTGCTTGCACAATCTCGGGACTAAGCAAGAATCGGCCCCTAGAGGTTTGGATCATAACTAGCCAGTAATCACGAGATTACCTGCGACCTCAGATAGAAATCAAACCATATTTAATTATATGGGGCCAAAAGCAGAAGCTGAATAATAAAATTTGTCCAATGAGCTTGTGCCTAAATGGTTCTTATATATTAATAACTCACACTCATACATACACAAAAAGATTCCATATGTCTGTAGACACCCCATTTTTGACCGCTCTTAAAACTTGGACACCACTGATTGATCACTCGATGATGAAAATTGTGCAATGCAAACGTTCGATTTCTTTAGAAAGAAGAGCTTCCAAATCCCAACCTTACACCCCATTTTGGACCAAAACAGTTTTTAACCAAAATTATTTTAAACCTCAAAACCCTCTCTTTCAAAATATTTTTCCCAAAAGTTTCTACGATTTTTCGAGGCTCGCATTTCGTTAAATGTTGCACTTTTCGGTAAACCGAGCAAGGACAAAGTGGAAATAAATGAAAGAGAGGTGAACTCTTTGAAAAATATTTCAAAACACCTTATTTTTAGGTTTGGAGTTGAAGAAAATAGGAGGGAAGGGAAGAAAATTAGTGTGTCGGCCACTAGTGATGGTCGGTTGGCCATTAGTGCAAAAAAGGCTGTTTTCTATATCCAGCTGTTCCACACTGCTCCAGTTGTCGTGTATTGATATTTTCGACCTGAAGCCATATATTTCTATATATAGAGGACCTTCTCTATTTTTTTCAAGGTTGGAAAAATTTTGGGAGTCTCTCTCTCTAGAATTCTCTCTCTCTCTTGAACTTTTGTGCATACAAGTGTGGATACACTTCAAGTTTGCCTATCAACCCTTAACCAAAGTTGCTTATCTTTGGGCTGAGGTTGCTTGAGACCCTCTTTGAGCACTAGAAGTTGGTCTTGGTTTGGTTTATTGCCTCAACTGTGTCTTGGCTTCAAGAGGTATAGCACTCTCCTTTTAAGCTTGTTTTGCACAATTGTTTTCCTATCTCTTTCCACTATTTTTGGACTGTTTTGGGGCTAGTGTAGACTGCCTGGAACTCCGCTCTCCATGCATGAGGACGCGAATCGTTTGTTCTTAGCTACTATAGTTTGGACTCGTGTCACGATTCTGAATCTAATCTCATAAAGTGCAATGTGAGATCGATAAATCACCAAAGAGTCCAAATCCGGCAAATCATTATAGAAAATCGATTTTAAGAAAGAAGTGCCAAACATAGACTGCTTTGCCAGATATAGAGTCGCCACCTAAATGCTTTATTTTGGGAAATTTAGGAAACCCTGACTCGTGCCTAAGGCCACGTGTCCATCATCACCAAAGTTCCCTCGGCTCGGGAACTTGGGTACGAGAGGGGAAGGTCATGCAATGAGCATCCCCGCTCGTCCGATCAAAGATCGGTCTTTACTAACATGATATTTTGTTTTTGAAAACACATGCGTTCTTATTCCGGTCATTAACCTAGAATTTATTATGTGATGCACACAGCATACAAGTATAGACTAGATCGCCTAAGTTGGAACAAAACATTTCATGTTCGTTTGTTTGAAAATGGTTTGAAGATGCTACTCGCAAGTAGGCTAAGACGCGGTTTTGCCACCCTCAAGTGGGCTTAGAAAAAACACGATTTTGCCACTTCAAGTGGGCTTAAAAACTCACAATCATCGAGTTATTCCAATCCAGGCAATCAAGCCTCCACCCATAAGCATTCAAGCAGTTAATCACTTAAGCAGTTAGCCTCATGGCAAGCATGCTAAACATGGCAACACTTACACGCATGCAAGGATGCTAAAGTGTAAAAGCTTACCTAGTACTTCGAGCCAAAACAGAGAACTAGTTAGAAATCATGCATGATCCTAGTTCATGTTAAGATGGCTAATGCAACACATGCAAAAATGCAACTAAAATAGGCTCGGATATTCTAAGATGGCATAAGAATGCAACACTCAATACATGTATTCAAATAGGAATTAAAATACAATGTAGTTTGTATGATGCGCCGAGCCCGGTGCATGCAAGACAGATGAATGAATGCATGCATGCAAAGCATAAGTATGCTAATTGAAATATGCCCTAAAACTGACCATCAAAAGCTGATAAGTAAAAGGGAGAAAGAAATAGGGGTTGGAAGACATGCATCACACACACGCACGCTTATTACAACAATTGTGCCCTCTCGACGGAGGGTCCGAATGAGTACACTAAGCTTGCTGTGCTAAGCTATTCTAACTAATCTAATAATCTAATTAGACTAATTATTACATAATCAAATTGAATAACTAACTAATACTAAGCTAATTATTACAACACGTTAACTAATTAACAAATTAGCTAGTTTAATCACAAATTCAAAAGCTAACTAACAAGTATAGCTAACTACAAATTACAAAGCCTCAGCTCAGTTCTAAGAGTTCGAAGATGCATGCTCAATCGCCTCGCTCGGAAATCCGTTACCATGCCTCATGCTGCCTCTGTTTGCACACTTCTACACCTCTGAAAATTAAGCCAACTTCTGTGATCCTTCTGACCTACCTTAGGAACCATCTGAGGGGTAGTCGGCCAAAGGTGTGGCCATCGGCCAAAGAATAATGGTCATCGACCAATTTTAAGGCTATCGGCCAATTTTTGATAGCCGATCGGCACACCTGATAGCCGATCAGCCACTTCTTCCTGCAAACTTCTCTTTTTGCTGCAATAGAGCACAAACAGAGGCATGGCAATGTATTTGCAAGAAAATATGTGTGCAACCACACTCCTTATCATGTTCAAATCTCAAAGGAGTGTAGTGCTCGACTCTCGAGCCATTAATCATGCATTTCAATGCATGATGGCCAAAGAAGCCGAGTTGCACAAATCAATATCACATGAATGCACAAAAGACACAAATGCCTTAACCTCTATCATGCATGATCAAGAGGGTCGGTGACTGAGAAATGAGGCACGTTTCGTCACTTCAAGTATGAAACGTCCTTCGTTTCCCGTGTTTGGACTAACTCCCTATCCAAACACAATGCGAAGCACACAACATGGAAATGTAATGCAACTCAACATAAGCATGCCAAATGCAATGCAACTCAAGCATGCAAATGTCATGCAATGCAACAAGCATGCAACAACATGCTAGATGGACTTAAACCGGATATGGATAGACCTTAATCATGTCCAAAATAGTGGCCAACAACACCAAAACTAAGGCACCAAAAGGCAAAATATGCATGCACACATATTGGTCCACAAACAAATCATGAAGGCACCAACTCTCAAGCACATTGAAGGAGTGGAAAGTGTGGGAATGTGGCAGTGAAATAGGCTCTGAAATCACATTCCAAATGAGGCTAAATCATGCACAAATGACAAACAAAGCATGCTAGTGGGCTCAAAGCTTAAAGCTAGCAAAGGAACTTACACCATGACTAAGCAATACATGAAACATATAGCCAAGGCAACCCAAAACAATCCTAGATCATGCCAAAATGAGTCTAAAACATGCATGGAGCATCACCAAAGCAAGCTAACATGAAGGGCATGAGGCATGAACTTGCAAGGCTAATAAGGGGTATTACACTACACCTATCAAAACCAAGCATGAGGTGACTCCAATAACAAAAATCAGAGTTATATCATGGCAAAATGAGACCAAATACACACTGATATGGTAGCTTACAAGCTTAACCAAAATGGCATACGCAATGGCCCATTCTTAAGGCATAAAGACCAACCCTACAAAGCATTGAAAGAGTGACAAATGCAAGTGTATGACCACACTACATGTACCGAAATTACATTTCAAATGATGCCAAATCATGAAAATAGTCTAAGTAATGCATGCTTGTGGCTTGGAAACTCAAAGCTAGTGAGCTAGATTGAACCATGGCTATACAAAGCAATGCATGCATGAAAAAAACAACACAAATCAGAGCTAGAGCATAGTAAAACATGAACAAAAGCTTCTTGGAGTTTAGCCAAAACATGATAGAATGATGGTCTAAACACATGATGCATGTTAGGCTAGTGAATGGAAATGCACTTGGGGCTATCAAACCAAACCTTAATAGAGGTATATCATGCTAGAATGAGACCAAAAACATGCTAAGATGGAGCTAAAACAAGCTTGACAAACATGCTCAATCATGAGGCATACAAAGCAAGTAACCAAGCAACAACGAGAGGGGATGACCCTCTCCCATTTGGGACCTCAAAACACTGTTTCCACCACTGAAATTCCTCTGAGTTTCAGTGGTCAGAAGGCCAAAAGAAGGTGGTCCCAATAACTTAAAAGAATAGCATAAAAACAAGGCCTAACAAGGCACAAGAGGGGGTAGACCACCCCCAACACAAAGAGACCTTAAACAAACATTACAAGCATGCAAAATCAGAACTTTTTTTAGTAGGAAGTTAGGCCTAAAACAACATGCAAGTAGGACCAAAAGCTTAATCAAAACAAAGGATTAAAGGGCTAGTTGACTTACCCTTGTAGAACCACTTCAAAGCTACAACTCCAGCAGCTTTTCTGAGCTCAAACCAGTCTAAGAACTCCAAAACCAACCTGAAGGTACCTCAGTAACAAAAGGATGGTGTTTCACTAGGTGTTTGTGTGCAAAAGTGTGAAGAAAAGTCACTTTCAAGCTCAAACAAGCACAATATAGAGAGAGAGAGGAAGAAAATATAGAGAGAGAGTGATATATAACTTCTATCTCCAGATTTCGGAACCTCTGGAAAGGGAGAGGGGTCTCCCTTCTTATAGAAAATCAAATCTCAAGCTTGTTGAGCAAGCTTGAGACTTATTTCAATCCCTCCATACACATATGGAGGATGAAATCTGTGCTCACCAGCTGTCATAGCTGGCATAAAAATATCTGCAAAAGTAGGTGGAAAGGTCTCGGCCAAAAGATATGGCCGATCGACCAAAATGGGTGCCGATCGGCCATCACCAATGGCCGATGGCAAGAAGACAAGGCCGATAAGCACAAGGCTTGGCTGATGGGTTGTAAGGATGGCCAACAAGCCACCCTCTTCCCTCATAAGTAAAACCACAAGTCCTTGGTCCACAACCAAGCATAAAATAGACAAGTTGAGAGATCTTAAGGCAAGGCGTGCAACCGAGACCTTCAGGAACTCAAAACGAACACGAGCATGGATAATCATCGAGTGTTTAAACGATGATGTCCGAGTCTTGAGGACGATCAAAAATGGGGTGTCTACAGCTGGTTTTGAACTGTCAAAACTCTGCTTTTGTGGCCTAAAAGTGGTGGTTTAAGGCAATTTTCAATTAAGGGGTAGTTCCCTCTTCTTGCTTCTTTGCTTGTAAAGTTTTTGTGCCTTTATCCATCACTTTCAAACCAAATGTTTTGGGCCTTTTAACCACTAAATTTCAGAGGTTTTTCAATGGTAAAAAATTCATTTTGAAGTCCAAATTTGGAGGGGTTAGCCTCCCCTCCTTGTGTCTTATTTGCATGCCTAGTTAGCGTCATATGTTAGCTTGTTTTTCTAGTTAAACTTAGCTCAAGTCCAGCATGTTTTAATCTCTGAAATAACCTATTTTAGCTCTGTTTTGGGCTGGTTAGTTCATTTGAGCCTTGTATTGCATAGTTGTAGTGTAAGTCCTTTCACTAGCTTGGTGTTTTAAGGCTTTAAACACCATTAGTTTGAGTCGATTGCATGTTTTAGTGCTTTTTCATACCTAATTTCAGCACTATAATCTCTGCAATCTCCCCCACTTCTTCACTCTTTCATTTGTTTTTGAGAGTTTTTTCAAGTTTGGGATCCTTTAAGCTTGAGATTAAGGTCATGCTTAATGGTTTAATCCTCTTTGAGGGTTCATTATCAACGGCATGATCTCTCTCTTGCCTTACATCATCCCTTGGTTGACACTTCTTTCATCTTAGAAGACACTCACCAACGGACTAATTGATTAATGAATGATTTGGTAATTAAAATGAGTAAACAAAATTGGTAAGTAAAAGAGACAAGATAAGCATCTCTTTGTGTTGCATTGCGTGTGTACAAATCAGACGTTAATTTGAACACAAGGAAAATGGGACATTTCATACTCAAAAGTGATGAAATATGCCACTTTCCTTGGTCTCCATTGCCCTTGATCATGCATGATAGGGTGATGGATATTTTGGTCTCATTTTGCATTTATTGAACTTGCACAATTGGTTTCACAAGCCATCCTGCAATGAATTTGCTTGATTGATGGTTTGTGAACCAAAATTTTGTCCCTCCTTTAATTTCCCCATGAAAAGGAGAGACAAAGTATGCAAACAAACCTTAAGAGATACACTGTTTTGCTCTGTTTTGCTCTTTCTTGCAGCAAAGGAAATTCAGGACAGCAGTGGCTAATAGCCACCGCCAATGGCTGACCGGCCACCATTGGTAGCTGACCAGCCCCCTGTCGGCCATGAATGAAATTTGCACAGTGTGTTGGTAAGGTGGAGCAAAGGTGTTCTAGAAGTGGGCAGAATTTTTGGTGATCAAATGTGCAAACAGAGGCCTGCAGCAGCAAAACAGTTGCTTTTCGGGTGAAAACTGAGCACGTGCATGAGTCTCCCTTGCATTTCAAGCTTATTTAGCATCTAAATAAGTAGTTCGACTATGTGTTGTAATTAATTAGTTGTAGCTAGTTAAGAGTTGTAAATAATTAGTTAGTTTAACTAGTTATTCGATTTCGGTTTGTAATAATTAGTTAACTAGAATAATTAGTTAGTTTCAAGTTTTGTATTAGTTAGCTTAATTAGCATAGCTAGTTGGTTAGCTTATTTATTCGGACCCTCCTTCGCGAGGGTGTATTGTTGTAATAAGTGTGCGTGCGTGTTTGTATGTCTTCCAACCCCACATCTTTCTCCCTTTTATTTAATCGCTTTTGATGGTTAGATTAGGGACATGTTTTAATTACCATATCGCATGCTTGCATCCATTCATTCGTATTGCATGCACCGAGGCTCGGCGTATCATTCAAACTGCATTGCAATTTCAAATAATTCTTTGAATACGTGTTTAATCGCATGTTATCAAATTGCTCCATATACCACATTAGTAGCCGAGCCTATTAATTGCATATTGCATGTGTTGCATTAGGCATCTTGTATAGTTAGGAATCATGCATATTTTTCTAACTCATGTTTTCCTAGCTTGGAGTACTAGGTGAGTTTTACGCTTTAGCATACTTTCATAAGTATGATGTTGCCATATCTAGCATGCTTGCCATGAGGCTATGTGCCTACTTGTTAAACTACATGAATACCTATGGATGAAGGCTTGTTGTTTGAATTGGAATAATTCAACAAATGTGCGTTTTAAGCCCACTTTGTTGAGTGGCAAATCATGTTTTAAGCCCACTACATTTGGTGGCAAATCCGCAATCTTTAAGCCCAGTTGAGGTGGCAAATTCAAACCATTTTCGCAAACAAACATGAGTTGGATTGTTCCAAATTAAGCAAACTAGTATATACTTGCTTGTGCGCATCACATAGTAATGTTAGCTAATAATCGGAACAAGAGCACATAATGTTTATAAAAATCATATCATTATTAGTAGAGGCCGATCTTTGATCAGGCAAGCAGGGGTGCTCAATTCATGACCTTCCTCTCTCGTACCGAAGTTCCCGAGCTGAGGTAACTTTGGTGATGACGGAGACGTGGCCTTTGGCACAAGTCATGGGTTTCGTAAATTTTTTCAAAATAAAATATTTAGGTGGTGACTCTGTATCTGGCAAAGCAGTCCAATTTTGGCATTATTTGATTTAAAATCAATTTTTCAAAAAGATTTGTCGGATTTGGACTCTTTGGTGATTATCAATTTCACATTGCACTTGTGAGATTAGATTCAGAACCACGAGAGTCCGAATCGTGAAGCCTTCTTGTCAAACCTTCCAAAAAGGGGTACGAAAAAGGGAGGCTACAATGTCCAAGATCATTCATACATCATTGTCATACAAAGCCATAACTTATATATATAGACAAGGTCAAACATAACCAACAAAAAGCAAACAAAAGGGAAAAAGAAACAAAAGCCTTGCTCATGAGGCGGTCATGACAGACTTTACAAAAACTCGGTATCCTTTACAGATTCACTAAGGCTAGACTTCCCACTGCTCACCTACATATATATTAATACAGAGTAAGCGAAAGCCTGGTGAATAACATCAAAGTAAAGGGGTTATATGAATGAGAATATTTCCATATCATAAACAATTCATAATGGAAGGACCTTGGGTCTAACAGATAGCGGAATGACCTTGGGTCCAACGGATAACAGATGTACAAAATAGAATTGATCATATCTTAATGGAACGACCTTGGGTCCAATTATTTATAGTTGTATAATGACCATTTGGTCAACTCATAACAGATAATCAGACTTATCAGATATTCAAAATGACCTTGGGTCCGTCTTGCCAAATATACTGAACAACTGTGGGTCCATTTTAGATATGCAGAATGACCTTGTGTCCATCATACACATTTGTGTCCAATCAATCACATTTATAGATATCATGGTGATCAGACATATAGGAACTCATTCACCTTTGCAAAATCATAAGTTCGGAAAACTTACCGCATTAGGATATTCAAAAAATAGAGTAAATAAGAAAATATCTTTACTAAGATATTACTCACAATGATTCGGTTATTGATACGTCCTCGTAGATGATCTTCATAATTCATAAACACCTACACATTGAATCATATTGCTTATTTGAATCATTCTCTAACTTATTCAACTCTCCTAGGCTTCTTTCTAACTCTTTAATTCATTTAGGATGTTCAATTCATGCCTAAGAATGCTCGGAAGGGAATGAGAATGCCAAAATGGGTAAAACAAGACTTTCCAAAATATGCTCAAATGGGATACTTCGCTCAAGCACAACATTGGTCACTGAGCGAACCACTTGGTCTGCAAAAGCACTGGATGGTCCGAATCTAAGCACAATGGTTGCTCAAGCCATTGTGCAAAATAAAAAACGGTCGCTCGAGTGGTGACTTGGTCGTTTGAGCCAACTACAAATGTTTGCAATACTACTGGATGCATGAAATGTATGCTAGAGCGACAGATTGTTCGCTCAAGCAGTGATGTAGAATTTTGGAATTTCCAAAACAGAGTTAAGCTTTAAACACCTAATTTCAAATCATGAACTTGCATGGCTCATTCACAACTTAAAAGAACACTTAGAAACCCTTAGCTCAAAATTTAAAGAATTCTTCAAAATGAAACCCAAATCTTCATGCATGTTGACTTTAATTTCAAATTATTTTCCAAAGCTCTCAAAACATAAAATTCAACTTCAAAACCTTATGAATTAGGAATGCATATATGATATATCCTCTAATTTCAACATAGATAATATGAATCAAGCTCAAAATTATGAAGCTTAACAAAATCATGTGTGCATGTATGGATTAGCTTCAATTTCTTCATTCTAGGCTCAATTAGACTTGAGCTCCCTTTCTCTCTAACACTTACCATCTTAGCCAAATGAAATGTTTGAGCTCAAATTTTTAATTACAACATATATATATATGTATATATATATATATAGGCTAGATTAGCTTAGACTAATTAAGTAAACTTAAGAACAACTAATCTCACTTAATTCTAATTAATTTAACCTGAATCAAATTTTCCAATGCTCTAAAAATTATGATGATCTGAATAAACTAACCAATTTCAGTTTCTGACGCCATTAAGGCCTTTAATTTCAAATTATAACAGAATTCACAATAGATATTCCTACGGCTAATAGATATGAATCCAAAAATCATATGAAATACATAATTAGCATTCAAATTCACACTAGCACTTCATTAACATTCAAAATTAATGATTAAGAGCATAATGCATAATGGGGTTGATATAATCTTCCCCTTTTAAGAAGTTTGGTCCTTCAAACTTGCATTACCTCGTGTCAAGAATAACTCGGGATACCTTTGCGTTATTTCATCTTCTTTCTCCCAAGTTGTCTTCGTGCCATAGTGCCCTTTCCATTTTACTTTTACCTTAGAAATTTCTTAGTTTCTCAACTGTTTCACTTGTCGGTCAAGGATTTCGATTGGTTTCTCTTCATATTCCATATTCTCATTGAGCACTATTCAGTGATAATCAATAACATGGAACAGATCTTGGCGGTAGCCTTTCAATATCGATATGTGAAACATAATATGCATTTGTTTCATCCCTAGTGGTAAGGCAATTTGGTATGCAACTAGTCCAAGCCTTTCCAAAATCTAAAACGGCCCAATGTATCAGGGTGACAACTTGCCCTTCTTGCCAAACCTCGATCAGCCCATCATCAGCATCACACGAATGAACACACGATCACCGGCTTCATACTCAAGAGCCGTTCTTCTATGATTCACATAACTCTTTTTTCGACTTTGTGCAGTTTTGAGCCTTTGTTGAATGACTTTAATTTTTTCAGTGGTTGCTTGCACAATCTTGGGACCAAGCAAAACCCTGTCCCCAACTTCTATCCAACACATAGGAGATCAACATTTTCTGTCATACAAGGTTTCATACGGTGCCATACCAATGCTAGAGTGGAAACTATTGTTGTATGCAAATTCCACCAGTGGCAAATAAGTCGCCCAACTCCCCTGAAGTCTAGAGCACACATTCGAAGCATATCCTCCAACGTTTGGATAGTTCTTTTTGTTTGTCCATCAGTTTGTGGATGAAAAGTGGTACTAAATTTTAACTATGTTCCCATTACCCTTTGAAGACTCTTCCAAAACATTGACACAAATTTTGGATCCCTATCTGAAACAATGGATATTAGTACTCCATGTAAACGAACAATTTCATCAATGTAAATTGTGGCTAGTCTATAAGCATCATAACTAATCCTTACATGTAGAAAATGTGCAAATTTAGTTAACCTATCCACAATAACCCAGATAGAGTTCATACTTCTCGGTGTCCGAGGTAGACTAATAACAAAGTCCATAGTTACGTGCTCCCGCTTCCAATCTGGAATAGGGAGAGGTTGAAGTAGCCTTGTCAATTTTTGATGTTCAGTTTTGACTTGCTGACATTGAAGGCATTTAGATACATACTCTGCAATTTTCTTTTTCATATAAGGCCACCAAAATCTTTGTTTCAAATCCCGATACATTTTATTGTTGTTTGGATGCATTGCAAACTTTGATTTGTGAGCTTCTTCCAAAATTCTCTTCTTCAGATCATAAATATTTCCCTTGAAAATTCAACACTTCATTCTCAACACTGAACCCCAGTTTTGGATTCGATTCAAACTCATCAATCACTTTCCTAAAGAACTCATCATCCCTTTGCTTTTGTTTTGCTTTTGCTTTATCTCATCAATGATTACTGGTTGAGCTGAAATAGCAGCTATCAACCCGCCCTGTTCATGTAACACCACTTTAATCATGGATCTCTCTAATTTTTTCGGTAGTTCTTTTTGTTCAGTGAGTATACACGCCAACTTTCCCGTTGACTTTTTACTCAAAGTATCAGCTACAATGTTAGCTTTACCTGGGTGATATTGAATTTGGAGATCATAGTCTTTGATCAATTCTATCTGTCGCATATTCAGTGAAAAAGTACTTCAGACTCTTGTGGTCCGTATCGACTTCATACTTTGCTCTATACAAATAGTGGCGCCAAATCTTCAAAGCAAACACAATAATGGCCAATTCCAAGTCGTGAGTAGGGTAATTATTCTCATGAGGCTTCAATTGTCGAGAAGCATAAGCTATTACCTTCGATTTTTCATCAATACATAACCCAAACATTTATATAAAGCATTACTATAAATCACAAAATTCTCCGTACCTGAGGGTAAGGTTAAAACTGGTGTTGTAGTCAATCTTGTTTTTAGTTCATGAAATGCGAACTCTCTTTCATCTGTCCATTCAAACAGTTGTCCCTTTTGAATAAGTTGGGTAAGTGGCACAACTATCTTTGAAAAATCTTTTACAAACCTCCCGTAATGCCTAGCCAATCCCATGAAGCTTCGGACTTCCATCACATTTTCCGGTTTAGGATAATTCATAATCGCCTCAACCTTTTGTGGGTCTATCGAAATTCCATCCCTGTTGATCACATGCCCTAGAAACACAACTTCATCCAACCAAGATTCACATTTTTTCAATTTAGCATATAATTTCTTCTCCCTAAGTGTTTGCAAAACTGTTCTCAAATGTTGTTCATGTTCTTCTTTACTTTTTGAGTAAATCAATATATCATCAATGAACACCACAACAAACTCATCAAGATAAGATTTAAAGATTTGGTTCATAAGGTCCATAAAAGCTACGGGTGCATTAGTCACTCCAAATGGCATAACTAGAAGTTCATAGTGACCATACCTTGTCCGGAATGCAGTTTTCTCAACATCTTCTGCTTTCACTTTCAGTTGATGGTATCCTGATCTCAAATCGATCTTTGAAAACACTTGTGAGCCCTACAACTGGTCAAACAAGTCATCAATGCGTGGTAAAGGGTACTTGTTCTTGATTATTACCTTATTTAGTTCTCAATAAGCAATGCACAAGCGTAATGTTCCATCTTTCTTCTTTACAAATAAAACTTGCACACCTGAAGGTGAAGTGCTCGGTCGGATAAAACCCTTGTCAAACAAGTCTTGTAACTGTTCTTTCAATTCTTTCATTTTTGCAGTTGACATTCTATATGGAGTCTTTGAAATGGATTGAGTACCTAACATGATTTCAATAGTAAACTCGATTTATAGTATTCATGATTTCATAGTATTCACGGATTGATCAGTCAAAATACTACACAAATAGCCTTGACATCCTTTCTTAAGTAATTTGCATGCTTTTCATTGTCGAAATCAAGTAAGGTGGAGGTACTACAGCATTACCCACAAATACAAATTCATCATGTCCTGGTGGTCTAACCAAAACTTGTTTCGTTACACAGTCAATGATAGCACAATATTTAGACAGCCAATCCATTCCCAAAATCAAATCAAAATGCCTAATATCAAGAGGCAACAAATCTACAAATAGCGTAGCATTCCCAACACGTATTTCACAAGCACAGTATACAGATGAACACAAAACAGATTCCCTAGATGGAGCAGATACACACAACAGATAAGGCAATGATTCCATGGGTCTATTCAGTCTTGATGCAAATATAGTAGATACAAATGAGTGTGTCAAACCTAAATCAATTAGCACATAAGTATCTTGGTTGCAAATAGAAAGGGTGCCTATCTGAATTTAAGGGATTAAAGTAGGGTAATAAGACAGTGACAAAGTGGCATCAGAGCATGAGTTAATAACTCATACACTTGTCCAAATGAGTAATAAGAGGTGCCTAGAAAAGACTTAAGGTGCATTCATTTGATGATGTTTGTGTGCATTGAGAACATGTGAATATATGGAATATGAACTATTGTGCCTATATGTGTAATGTGCAATTTTTGTGTTTATTATAATGGAAGTTTATATAGATAATGGTGAGGACAAGGACTGATGACCAAGAAGAGTCGACTACTGCTCGACTAGACAGAATGGAAAGAATGATTCATGATATGTCTGAAGCATTAAGGCAACAACAGCAATAACCACCCCCACCTCCGCTAATGCTAGTATCGTATGTGCAAGATCATCAGGCTGAAGACCGTACAATCGTTTTGACTAAAGAATTTAAGAAGATGAAACCACCGTTGTTCCATGGGAAAGTAGACCCATTAAAAGCTGAAGCTTGGGTCCTTAGAACTGAGAAATTATTTGAGGTATTTCCGTGGGTCCAACAGATGGCGGAAGTGTGGTGGGCCCATAACCCACAGGTCCCAAGATCAAAACCTAGCTATGATACCATTCTGTCACGACCTCAACCCACCTCTAAAGGTTAGAGAAGTGATCGACTAGTAACCATAGATTACTTACGACCTCTTTGACCAAATCAGAAAATATTTATTTAATATTAGGGACTGAAGCGGAAGAAAAACATAAATATCATCATCCATTGAGCAGTGCATACATGATATGACAAACACACATTTATAGTTACATACACACATTAAATATATTACATCAAAAGCAAGCATTCATATTACAAAATTCTAAATGCAATGACTTCACAAAACTACTTTCCAAAGGAGGCAACAGGGGCTTCTGCTCGGGTAGCATTTCCAAAGACTTCACAAAAGTTATTGAAAGCAAAACTCTAAGCTTGATCTCCCAAATGCTCACATACATATATATAAGTGAAGGAGGCGAGCTAAAGCCCAATGAGTAATAATAAAGTAAGGCAGTAAATGAATGAACATTGAAAGCTTTAAACATTCTTTCAAAATAACTTGGTTTCTTGTACAAGATAATGCATAGCTTGACTTGCAAACAAAATGCATAGTGATGAGCATTCAAGGAAAACAAGGTGCTTAATCAGCCCGGATACCAGCTAAATGTATCAAGATGAGCTCGGCCATATCAAGGTGATTGGATATTCCCCCAATCATGGAACAAGGTCCAAGAATGCCATCTAGGAACATGATACAAAAAGTATAGAATGTTCATTCATAGTAAAACATAATAAGCTTGTAAACATAACCAAGTTTGGTTTTGAAAACATAACTTGTCAAGCATAGTGTTACTAAATTACTATTCACAAATGGCTTCGAGAACGAGGATGTAGATTTCTTCAAGGCTTAACCTACATGACACTGTTGTCCAAATTGTATAAATTAAATAAAATAAACATATTCATAATTAATTAAAATTATATTAAAGAGCAAGAAATCATAAATCTAACTCATGCTAGAGATTACACTTTGAGGAACATAAATATTTACCAAAATCAAACACTGAAATTAAATAGTAAAGGATGCAAACCGAAACTTGTGTGATACCACATTCTCCTTCAAATAGATTCGCCGCTTCAACGTGGGTGCAGAGGTATGTCGGCATTTGTCTTCTAGGATACGACGATATACACCCGCTAACGCAGATGCACCTCTTGTTTAAGTTTGGTAAATCGACAACGGAAGCACTCTCTCACACAGGAAGAAGAATACTTTCAAAATCAAACCCAAAATGATTAATTTCCATATTAACTTCTATAATTTTGAACATAACTCAATTTCTTCATCATTTTACTAGTTCCATTCAAATTACATGAAATTGATTTCAAGCGCTTTTCTATCTTTCCTTTAAAACATGAAATTAAAGTTGTAACGTCCTTAGAAAAACATTTGCATGTAAGAAATATTTATCATAATCTAACCAATTCTTCATTATCAAATTCACACCATAATTTTACTTCTTAATTTATATCAACCCAAACCCAAATTTAAAAGTTTTATTCAATTTAAACATATTTTGGAACATCTATGATCAAAAATGAAGTTTTGGGTTTGATTTTATAATTCATCATTTAAGTTTGATTTTGGTTATTTATCATGAAATTAGATTCCATCTTTACATGCATCATAGGTTTTCTAGAGTTTTGAAGATTTAATTCATGTTGTAGAAATTACGAGTTCGAAATTCGATTTGATATGAAGAAAAATGAATTAAATCTAAATTTGGACAAACTAAATTGATTTGATTTTGATTTGAATTTCATGCAAAAGGTCTCTATGACTTTAATTTCATGTTTTATAAGAAAAAGGAAGAAAATTTTGAAATCATTAGATTCATGAAATTTTAGTTTAATTTTGACAAATTAAAGAAGGGTTTTGTATTATAATTTAAAAATTAGTCATGGGTTCATATTTATTAATGAAATTACTTATTTAAATTGAGTCAAGTATGAGCCTAAGTTTTGAAACAAAGTTTGGAAGCTCAAATTTTCAATTTCAAACCCATAAAATTTACAAACCGCTCGAGCGACCAATTGGTGGTTCGAGCGAACATTACGAGCTCCCAATATTTTTGTAGACTATGCAGTCTGCTCGAGCGACCAAGTGATGGCTTGAGCGGTCAGGCCTATTTCAGCATATTTTGGAAAATTATATCTTTTTCATATTTTCGTCCTCATCTTGTCCCAAGCATTTTTAAATATAATTATGACTCATTAAGGATTAATAAGTTAGGAACCAACATAAGTCAATTGATTATGAAGAAAAATAAGTAATCAATTTATTTGAAAAGAAAGAATAAGAGAAGTTATACATGATCAAGAGAGTGATATTGCGTTTCAATGTGTTCAACTATGTGCTTTGTGTAGGTTGGACATCCGAGGAGTTACATTCGAGTCACACCCACTATGAGTAATATCTCTATAAAGATATGTTCAAAATATATTGTTTTGAAAGTTATTAATTGAATGGTTTTGAGAAATGTTAGTTTACATGAATGAATGAATGAAGTTCTTTTTTGTTAAATGTATTCGTGGCATCCTTTAATGAGGCCCTTATCTAGGGGAAATTAGTACCATGGCCCATTTGTTTAATAGGCCCTTGCCTTGGGGAAATAATACCACGACCAATTAGATAATTGAAACACAGAGATCTCTGATGTTAAACCTTAATGATCCACATTGAATTATGGATTATTGATTGACTCGTTGTGGTCCCATTTGGTTTCGGCCCATCATTATATTGTTACTATATTGGATGCATCACGTATAATGATTTGAACGATTATCATTAATATAAATGATTGGATACACGAATTGTTTTGGAAATTGGATATACGAATTGTTTTGGAAATTGGAAGATATGTATTATGAGATGATGAACTTTGTTATAGCAAACATTTTGATATGAAACTGAAATATAATTTGTTTTGGAATTGTAAAACATGTTTTTATATCATGTTAGACTTCATTCATTAACCTCTCTATTTTAGTATTACTCATTGGACTCCAGCTCACCCCCTTCCCTTATATATATGTTGGTGAGCAACTAGATGATCAGCATTAGAGTTTGCCTTGGAGTCTGCCTTTTTGTCAAGTTACCGAAGATGTACCTCTGTGTTGAGACTTAGCTTTTGTTTTTGTTAAGCCTTATATTTTGTCAAGTGTTATTTGTATGATCTTGGGTTGTATAAGATATGCCTCTATCTATGTGTATATATATATATTAAAGTGTATTATGAAATGTTTTTAATATTTAGTTCATCATGTATGCACAGCTCAATGAACAATATTATTTTGTTTTTCTTCCGCTTCAGCCCCTGATATTATTGTAATAGTTTTGAAATTTTTTCTTTGAGGCTGAAGGTAATCTATGATTATTGGCCAGTCACTACTGTAACCTCTAGGGGTGGGTTAGGGTCGTGACAGAGTGGTATCTGAGCACAAGTTAATATCTCACACATGTGTTCATTGAGCATTAGAATGTCTAGAACTAGGGGTGTTCGCGGATCGGTTTTGTGCGGTTTGCGGTTCGGTTTTGACCCGCCCGCATTTATGCAGTTTGGAAAAAAGTCAACCCGCAACCGCTCACAGTGCGGTTTGCGGTTTGTGCAGATAGAGTTTGCAAATATGCGACGGTTGTGGGCGGTTTGCGGTTTACACTTTTTTCTTTAAAAATTAATTTTTGAGTTTTTTTTTCCCATCGAATTTAGGCATCAGGTTCATTTTATATATTTGTAATAACAATTTTCTGATGAGTTTACAAATAAAAATTGAATATCAATGCATTAAATGAAAGTATCCAAAACAAAGAAACCCTACACTAGCATTTTTGCCATGAAAAAAATGTATATCAATGCATTAAAGGTTGTACTCAATTAGAATTGTCAGTTCAGTAATCAATAATCAAACTAGAAGTTCCATCGACCACCAGAAGAAAAATTTTATTAGGAAAAAGTGGATGAATCACCAATGAAAACCATGTAAGAAACCAAGTTTAGGACTTAATAATTCTACGGCATTAAGAAGTTGAGAAATACTTAAAAATAAGGATCCTAGTGTCATAGAGAATATAACAGTGTTCCTGTAAAAGTTACAAAGTTGGTATATAAAAAATAATAATAATAATAACAATTAAAGTGCGGGCAGTTTTTGCAGGTTGCGGGTTTAAACCGCGACCCGCCCGCAACCTGCAAATTTGTCATATTTCGAACCACATCCGCCCGCATTATGTTTGCAAAACCGCCCATTTATATGCGGGTTGGGCGGTTTGAGCGGTTCGGATAAACCGTTACCCACCCCTATCTAGAAAGGATTTAAGTTTCATGCATATAGTAAGTAAGTAAGAAGTTGTGCATTCAAAAATATGTATATATGTTTGTATAATACGTTTAAGTATTGAAACTAAGAATTAAGAGCTATTGTGAACTTTTGATAATTATAAGGAAACTGGAATGTATTTGATCAGTTTAGCAATGAGGCTAAAACCTAAGAATTATTGTGAGACTTTTAATGTTATAAGGATATCGAAATTTTTGACTAAAGCGTTGGTGAGTACAAGTATATTGATTTGTGGAAACATGGTATTATAAGGAATGAAAATCTTGAATGGAAGCCATGAAAGCTATAAGGGTTAAATGTCAAATTAAACTATGAGAATATTTGGAAAATTGAGGAATTTGATGATTAGTGAAGTGTGTAGAACTATGTTAATTGGGAATAAGGAAATTATTTGGTATGTAAGATGGTATCTTTTGGCGGGGGACCTGTTGTATGAAATGTTAAACCGTAGAGTCTTATACCTTTGTTGAATGACCTTGAAAGTCCAATTGGAATCACGTTTTGCCAGCGTAGCTTTGAATTGAAAATTCTAGGTAAATTACATGGGAATAAATAGGTTACCCTACCAGTGTCCTTGTATGATTGTATGTGTTATGTTTAATTGTATATGATATGTGTTTCTACATTATAGTTTAAATTAGTCTATATTAATTCAAGTGCCTGTAATCCTTCTGATGTGTCTTTAAGAGAAGATTGTGAAAGGTAAGAATGAGATGGAAGTTGAGTCTTTGGCAGAATGATTAGGAAAAGTAGAAGAAGTGTTGGAAGGAGTAATGAAAGTTATGCAATAATGCTATGACAAACCGCAAGACCAAAAGAAGAAATTAGGTATGAAATTCAAAAAGGAACAAAAGGGTGTATCTAAAAACTTTGTGGTAGGAGAGACGAGTAATTCTAAACAAGGTTGTAGAGGGAGTAAGTCTATCCATATCTGCTCAACGTGTTTCAAGCCCCATTGGGGGTTGTGTCATTGGCTTACCGGAGCATGCTTCAATTGTGGAAAAATAGGACAATAAGTAAAAAAAAAAAGTCCAAAGGTCAAGGAAAGCTCATTGACATAGTCGGTTTAAAGGTTAGTATCTATAAGTAAAAAGGGGTCATCAAGAATACTATGAGTATATATGTATGGAGTTTCGAATCAGTAATGGTATACATGTTCACTATTTGAATTTGTTACACTTAATGTTTGATAAAGTTAGAACCCAATTGCTTGAATAGTTAAATTTCAACCTAAGATTGCTAAGAATAGTAGAATATGACCAAGACTTAAATAATTGAAAGACCAATCAATTAAGAATAATGAAAGTTAGCTTACTAGTATTAGAATGAGAATGAACCAATTACCTATGATCATGTCATTATTGAAATCTTTTGAGAACATTGAATAAAATAATAGTATGGTTGAATAAGAATGACTTAAATAACTAAAAAGAGGGAAGAATATATATATATATATATAATATAAAAAAAATAGAGAAAAATATGTTGTTATTAAAAATGAATTAGATTCAATAATTATTTAGTATGAGAAAGATTGTCAAAAACGATAAATCTTAATTCTACAAAGCATGTAACCTTGTAAAATTGTAAGACAGAGAAATTAAACATTGAGAAAGATTCGAAACTGGATGCAAAGGATCCAATCGAAGACTAAGAAAAATAAAAGAGATTGAGATGCAGAATGAAGGTCAAGCTCTAGACCAAAAAGAATAATAAGAGATAATATAATCAAAATTTGTAAAAACAGTTCTAGGAATCAATTTTGAGGACAAAATTTTAAAGGGAGGGAAGATTGTAACACCCGAGTAATGCCACCTATGATAATTAAAAATTAATCACCTTTAAGTGCCTTAAATCAAAATTAAGCTATTGATTATATAAAATAATTAAATTAATACTTGAAAAGAATATAGCGAATAATGTGCGCACATGAATTTCAAAATGCAATTAGTGAATAGAAACTAATTAGAAATGATACAGTTGGTTAAGAATGTGAAAGAAAGACATATGCTAAAAATTATATGAATTAAGAAAATTAGATTAATTTTAAAACCTTCATATGGATTTTGGTGAACCAAATTAAGTTAAGGAATAACTTTAGACATAAAATTAAAATGTTTATATATCTCAGAAATATTAATCGAGGAGCCTAATAGCATGAATTTGATGTGAAAAACAATTTAGACATTTCGTCGAAAAACCAATTAAGATTAATGAAATTAAATAAGAATAAATTAGTTTAATTGAGATTAATTTAGTAATAAAAATCAAGAATTAATTTTATTTGAATGATGAATTGATTAATTCCTATGAGTTATTTACAATATGTAAATAGTAATTTACTTATTAAGGATTTATTTCTGAATCAGAAATTGAAGCCATAAATGGCTTAAGAAAGTGTAATTGACAAGTTGAATTAGTTTAATATCAAGCATTTAACCATATGGAAGTTTAATTGAATATTCGATTTAATTTAGTAAAATTAAGATTTGATTACTTGGGTCCGAATTTGAATTAATTAAGCTAATTTGATTAAAAGGATTAGGAATTACGATTATCCTGAATTAAAATTAATTATGTGTTTAATGGGAATATGTAAATTATTGATGGAGATTTTGAGTCTGATCAGAAATTGGAAGCCTTAATAATTTGAGAAACCAAAATTGATGATGTCAATAAGCTTAATTTGATATTTGGAGCCTTTTGGAAGTTTGATTAAAAATCTGATTCAGATTGGTAAAAATTAAAAATAATTAATTAGGCCTTAATTGAAGTCAATTAGACTAATTAAATTATGAGGAGATTTGTGATTTGTTATGATTAGTTAAATTATGTACTAATCAAGATTAATTTAAAATTAAGTAGTAATTAATTAAGCTAATGGATAATTAGTGATTAATCTAATCCTATTCATAAAATAAAATGGAGTAGAATTGAGAAGGTCCTAGAAAGATTGGGAAGAGAAGTAGTGGCTTCATTTATTTATTATTGAAGACTTAGAAGTCTAGGTGTGCATTGTGTATTCATTTGTGCTGGAGAGAGAAAGAGAGAAAGAGAGAGAGAGAGGGGGGGGGGAGCGAGAGAGAGTTCATGTTTGCTGGAAGACCAAGGAGAAAAACAAAGAAGAGTGAAGTATTGAAAAGGTGTTCAATAATTGATCAAGAAATTCAGCCATTGAAGACTTAAGGTAAGGAATTAAAGCTTAAATTTCGTATATAATTTAGTTAAAAGATGAAATTAAGAAGTTGTTGGGTTCGATTCCACATAATTAGAAAGAAATTAAGAAAATGATGAAGAAAAATTGAGTTAAGGTTAATAAACATGGAGATAATTGGAAGAATTCTTTAAATTGAACTTGGGTTTGGAAATCTTGATATATATGTATATATATATATATATAAATGAGATGTATATTTGCATGCACCTTGAGTTTTAAAACGATTTGAGCCATTCAAGTTCATAGTTTGAAGAGGAAAATGAAAAGTTTCAAAAGTCTATGGAAATTTAGAGTTAATCCTAAAGTTAGATAAGGTTTTAATTTTATTATGAAAATTAGGAATTGGTTTGATTATGATTTTTAATCTATGCATGTAATTTAATTTAAAAGTTTTATTCAATTTAAACATATTTTGGAACATCTATGATCATAAATTAAGTTTTGGGTATGATTTTATAATTCATCATTTAAGTTTGATTTTTGTTATTTATCATGAAATTGGATTCCATCTTTACATGCATCATAGGTTTTCAAGAGTTTTGAAGATTTAATTCATGTTGTAGAATTTACGAGTCTGAAATTGGGTTTAATATGAAGAAAATGAATTAAATCTAAATTTGGACAAATTGAATTGATTTGATTTCGATTTGAATTTCATGCATGCAAATATTTTTCTAAGGACTATATGACTTTAATTTCATGTTTTATAAGAAATAGGAAGAAAATTTTGGAATCATTATATTCATGAATTTTAGTTTAATTTTGAAAAATTAAAAGAGGGTTTTGTATTATAATTTAAAAATTAGTCATAGGTTCATATTTATTAATGAAATTACATATTTAAATTGAGTCAAGCATGAGCCTAAGTTTTGAAACAAAGTTTGGAAGCTCAAATCTTCAATTTCAAACCCATAAAATTTACAAGCCAATTGAGCGACCAATTGGTAGCTCGAGCGAACATTACGAGCTCCCACTAATGTTCATCATTTAAGTTTGATTTTTGTTATTTATCATGAAATTGGATTCCATCTTTACATGCATCATAGGTTTTCAAGAGTTTTGAAGATTTAATTCATGTTGTAGAATTTACGAGTCTGAAATTGGGTTTAATAAGAAGAAAATGAATTAAATAAAAATTTGGACAAATTGAATTGATTTGATTTTGATTTGAATTTCATGCATACAAATATTTTTTTGAGGGCCCTATGACTTTAATTTCATGTTTTATAAGAAAAAGGAAGAAAATTTTGGAATCATTATATTCATGAATTTTAGTTTAATTTTGACAAATTAAAAAAGGGTTTTGTATTATAATTTAAAAATTAGTCATAGGTTCATATTTATTAATGAAATTACATATTTAAATTGAGTCAAGCATGAGCCTAAGTTTTGAAAAAAAAATTTGGAAGCTCAAATCTTCAATTTCAAACCCATAAAATTTACAGATCGCTCGAGCGACTAATTGGTGGCTCGAGCGAACATTATGAGCTCCCAGTAATGTTCGTCATTTAAGTTTGATTTTTGTTATTTATCATGAAATTGGATTCCATCTTTACATGCATCATAGGTTTTCAAGAGTTTTGAAGATTTAATTCATGTTGTAGAATTTACGAGTGTGAAATTGGGTTTAATATGAAGAAAATGAATTAAATAAAAATTTGGACAAATTGAATTGATTTGATTTTGATTTGAATTTCATGCGTACAAATATTTTTCTGAGGTCCCTATGACTTTAATTTCATGTTTTATAAGGAAAAGGAAGAAAATTTTGGAATCATTATATTCATGAATTTTAGTTTAATTTTGACAAATTAAAAAAGGGTTTTGTATTATAATTTAAAAATTAGTCATAGGTTCATATTTATTAATGAAATTACATATTTAAATTGAGTCAAGCATGAGCCTAAGTTTTGAAAAAAAAATTGGAAGCTCAAATCTTCAATTTCAAACCCATAAAATTTACAGATCGCTCGAGGGACTAATTGGTGGCTCGAGCGAACATTATGAGCTCCCAGTAATGTTTGTCATTTAAGTTTGATTTTTGTTATTTATCATGAAATTGGATTCCATCTTTACATGCATCATAGGTTTTCAAGAGTTTTGAAGATTTAATTCATGTTGTAGAATTTACGAGTGTGAAATTGGGTTTAATATAAAGAAAATGAATTAAATCTAAATTTGGACAAATTGAATTGATTTGATTTGATTTTAATTTGAATTTCATGCATGCAAATATTTTTTTGAGGGCTCTATGACTTTAATTTTATGTTTTATAAGAAAAAGGAAGAAAATTTTGGAATCATTATATTCATGAATTTTAGTTTAATTTTGACAAATTAAAAAAAGGGTTTGGTATTATAATTCAAAAATTAGTCATAGGTTCATATTTATTAATGAAATTACATATTTAAATTGAGTCAAGCATGAGCCTAAGTTTTGAAAAAAAAATTGGAAGCTCAAATCTTCAATTTCAAACCCATAAAATTTACAGATCGCTCGAGGGACTAATTGGTGGCTCGAGCGAACATTATGAGCTCCCAGTAATGTTTGTCATTTAAGTTTGATTTTTGTTATTTATCATGAAATTGGATTCCATCTTTACATGCATCATAGGTTTTCAAGAGTTTTGAAGAATTAATTCATGTTGTAGAATTTACGAGTGTGAAATTGGGTTTAATATAAAGAAAATGAATTAAATCTAAATTTGGACAAATTGAATTGATTTGATTTGATTTTAATTTGAATTTCATGCATGCAAATATTTTTTTGAGGGCTCTATGACTTTAATTTTATGTTTTATAAGAAAAAGGAAGAAAATTTTGGAATCATTATATTCATGAATTTTAGTTTAATTTTGACAAATTAAAAAAAGGGTTTGGTATTATAATTCAAAAATTAGTCATAGGTTCATATTTATTAATGAAATTACATATTTAAATTGAGTCAAGCATGAGCCTAAGTTTTGAAACAAAGTTTGGAAGCTCAAATCTTCAATTTCAAACCCATAAAATTTACAGACCGCTCGAGCGACCAATTGGTGGCTCGAGCGAACATTACGAGCTTCTAGTATTTTTGCAGACTGTGTCGTCTGCTCGAGCGACCAAGTAGTGGCTCGAGCGGTCAGGCCTATTTCAGCATATTTTGGAAAATTATATCTTTTTCATATTTTCATCCTCTTTGTTACCCAAAAAACAACCTAAGAGGGGGGTGAATTAGGTTTTCACAAAGAAAAATAATAATACCCTAATAAAAATTATGACTAGTACAATAGATAAATATAGTTAATGAAATAGAAATAATTAAAACAAGTGTTTTAACAACTATGTTAGTTAATGATTTTAGCATAGTGAAAATGTGAATATAGCTACGGCAATTTAAATAAAATAAAGAGATAAGGGAGAGTGAGGCAAACCAATTTATAGTGGTTTGCCTTCAACTCAGTCTACGTTCACTCCTCAAGTTTCACTTGAGATTTTCTACTATACTCTAGCTTCACAAGGTGCTAACAACCTTTTCACAGATGGAGCAATCCTCCAAAGATTTTACACAAACTTTCTAAGTTAAGAACACTGAATGTACTACACTCTTACAAGGTTGAAAAGAATGTGTTTTTGCTTTTACAGAAAGTTACAAGAATTATCTCTCAAAGATAGATATAAAAATGAAGTTCTGGTTTTTCTATAAATCTCACACAGGAAAGATGGGCTTAAAGCTATACGTCTCAGCGTATAATTTATGAAAGAGGATGTAAACAAAAACTGAAGAACACATCTCAGAGAATTTTTTCAGAGAATAGATGTGAGTGATTATAGATCAAAGAATATTTTCTGATTTTTTGTAACTTGTTTACATTAGAGGCTTTGGTATATATAATGAAACTTATAGCCGTTTATCGCTGTTGTATTTATTTGAATTTATAACCGTTTATAGCCATTGTGTTCGTTTGAATTTATAACTGTTTATAGCCATTGTATTCATTTGAATATCTCCCACTCAATCATTACTAATTTGAATATCTTCCACTTGAACCTTTTGGCCTGCTGATGTGCTAGGTTGTTTGAACCTTTTGGTCTGCTGCTATGCTGGGCTGTTTGAACTTTTTGGCCTGCTGTTGTGCTAGGCTGTTTGAACCTTTGTTTTGGGCTGTTTGAACCTCTGATTTGGGCATTATTTTTGGGTTGAAATGAACTCCTAATTTAAGAAAATATTAAATACATTCAAACAATATTTAGTATAAAAGTTTAGGTGAGAAATAATGGGACAAAATAAATTTTGATTATATTTTTCTCTTTCAAATAAATTAAAACATAATTAAATAAATCATCAAAATAAATTTTAAATTCTATTTTTCTTTTTTAAATAAATTAAAATATAATTAAATAAATTATCAAAATAAATTTTGGATTTAAAATATAATTAAATAAATCATCAAAATAAATTTGGGTGATGCACCAATAAATCCCAAATTAAAAACTTATACACTGTTTAGTCCCAAATGTTTTCTTGTAAACTGAATAGTCCCATTGTAAGGGAATTGACCATTGAGGGCATATATATTGTGCTCGTGAGTGGTAAGACTAATGGGCAAGGTTGGTAATTTAGTAATGTGAAATTACGGAAAAAGGGCAGCAGTTTCTAATGTTGTTGCATTAGTAGTTCTTTATTCGGCGGTGTTGAGGTTTGGTTTGCAGGAAAGATTTGGGGTTTTGAGAAAGAAATCTACATCCGAAATCGGAAAGGCGAATCTGTTTGGGGCGAGGTAACACTACATTACGGAGACCCTAATATTAATTAAATTGTCAACGTTGTGGTGGTGACGTTCAGCGGGAAGACATTGGGGTTGAAGCGAAAAGGCGTCCTACCCTTCGATATCAGATTGCGTTTGCGATAAGGTTTACTGCAGATTGGAAGGCGGTGTTACATGAGGACACGTCTGAGAATGACAGCAAGGAGTGGAGGTATGTTTCTTTTGACCGTTTTGTTTTGATTTGTGATGTTGTTTCGTTTGATACGGACAACAATATTGTGGGGTTGTAATGTTGCTGTTGTTGTTTTGTTTTTTGAGAGGAATTATGGTTTTGAAGGAATGGGGAATGTTGTTATTGAGTCTGAGTGTGCATGTGGGTAGTGTTTATGTTGGTTGTTTATGTTTGAAATTGGTTGTGGGTGTGTGTTTGTTGGGATGTTATATTTGGTTGTATGACGATGTTGGGTATGATGTTTGGGACAATGTTGTATTGGGTTAACGATGTTAATGTATCTTTTTTCATGATGTATTTGATTATGTCAATGTCACATTGTAGAATATACGTGTTTTGTTGTGTAACTCGAGGCGGTTGGGTAAGATGTTGGGGTTGATGTTATATTGGCTTGACAGTGTTAATGTGTCTTGATTATGGCAATGTGAACGATGTTGGGTATGATGTTGGGTATTAACATCTCTATTTTTGCGATTTTGCTGATTATGGCAAGGTCGCATTATGCAATGTAAATGTGTTGTTGTGCAACTCTGGGGTGTTTGGTACAATGTTGGGTATGATGTTGGCGATGATGTTATTTTGGGTGGATAGTCTTAATGTGTCAGTGGTCTTGTTGTTGTTGATTATGGCAATTTGACAGTGTAGAATGTGCGTGTTTTGTTTTTCAACTTTGGGTTGTTTCCGTTCTCAGTGCTGTTTGTTATTTGTGCAGGGGTGATTTTGAGGTAGTCGCTGCGGGAAAAAAGTGTTGGTGTGGCACGTGACGTTGGCGATTCTGATTTCGCATCAAAACCGATTGTTGTGAAAAGACAGGGGAAGATACCATTCAAGGGAAAAAAATAGAATGTCCATGTAATGAAGAAAATGGTAGTTGACACCGCGCGTCTGGCGTATCGTTCTAATATAAACGAGATTATCAAAACCATGTTAGAAATGAATTTGAGAGAAGCCCATGAACGACAACTGTGAAGAACACCATTTTGGGCAATGATTAATTCCATCCGCAAACACAACTTGTCGCCGAATGCATATAAGAAATGCGATAAGACAATGTTCCGAATACTACAGACATACAATCCTGAGGATGAAAAATTCTACATTGGGGGGAAAGGAGTTCCATTGCGTCGAAGCGATATCCGGCTTGTTTTTGGCATTCAGTGCGGCGTGGACCAACTTGATTTAGCTCATAGGTCGAGGCCACCGTCTGATTTTATTCAGCGTCGCTGCGACATTGTAGGGAGGATATTGTGCAAAAAAATTAAAGAACTATTAGATTATGCATTACAGGGAAATAGTCGTAATGACGAGGAAGACGTCGCGAAGCTGCTGTCGTTATATATATGTGCGAAGCTATTTTTTACAACGACCGGAGAGTCTATCGGATGGGCGTTTGTCCGAGTTATAGACAAACTAAGTACGATACAATTGTATGATTGGGCTGCTGCAATACGTGCCGCGTTAATTGCGTCACTGAACGAGTTTCATAATCGGCCGAAAAGGGTAACCGGATGTGTTGTTGTTTTACTCGTAAATTAATGTGTCATTTTTGTGATGTACTATTTTTTTAGCGACTGTCATGTTTGTATTAGTTTGTTAGTATGTGATCTCCATAAATGTGTTTGCAAATGTAATGCAGTTTTTTATTTGTGAGTACACCAACATCATCGAGCCGGAACGACACAGTGTGCTGCCACGATTCTGCAGATGGAACATTACAAGTTTGACAACCAAAACGGAAGGGGTTGACTTGATGCGCAGAAGACAATTTGAGGTATGACATGGGAGGATGATTTGTATGGTTTTATTGGATGGTACGTGTTGGACTGGTTTACAATTTTGTAACGTGTTTGGCAGGTAAGGTACGGTAAACTGGAGGTGACAATTCTTGAACGGTACAAAGTAGGTACGACATTGGTCAGTGGTGAATGTATGAGGACAGAAGGGAAAGTGCTTGACGTACAGCCATTGTCGATGAATATTGGTGTGCCACGTAAAGATGTTCGTGATGATGTTGTAAAGGCAAGTTTTAACTATTGGCAAGTGAACTCATCTGCAGGGGTCCATGTTCAGAAAGGCGGAATGACTGACAAGGCAGACACAGACGATGGAGGCAGTAAGTTTGTTACAAAGCGTGGATTAGGCGCGGTTGTAAGAGATGAATGGTGGCCAGTATTGTTCCCAAATCTGCTGGATTTGTCAACCATGCAACCAGCTAAGGATGCAAATCCGGAAGCAGTCAGTGGTAGCAATAAAATAAGTGAAGCGCGTGACAGAGTAGCAGAGTTGGAGGAAGAATTGAGGTAGAAAGTTGAACGTGTGCGTGAACTTGAATGTAAGGTTACGAGCATGGAGCGCGCACTTGGTTCACAAGTTACAAATTTATGTATGGGGTTCGATACTGTCATAAGTTTGAAGGATGCTGAAATTGCACGTTTGAATGCCCTCCTGTCGGAGATGAAAACAACAATAACACGGTTGGAGGACCAGGTTGACGAGTACAAGGCGCATGAGGTAACGCAACTGGCTAGGAACACAACTAAAATTCAGGGCACATCATCAGACCGACGGGGTGGGTGTGAGTTCACTGCGCAGTGTTATAATGAAAACAGGACGGATAGTCCGGTGAGTAACGCCTCCAATGTCGTGGGTAACAGTTGTGAATTGGACGAAGCATGTAATGTCGATGTCGATGTAGGTAATACCATTGTTGGTGGGGACGATGTGATGGTGGGGGAAATGATGGTGTTGTAAATCAGGGGTCAACGTTACGTGCTGGGGTATGGAGTCCAACGAAGGAAAAAGTTAAATGCAATTCTGATGGCACAAGTAACGCAGCCGAAGCAGCAAACAATTCGAACATTAACCATGTTCTTGACAGGCCAGGAAGCGGTGTGGTGGACAGGGTAATAAACTTTGTGAATATTGAGGAACCAAACATCACATCGTTGGTGCGGGGTGTGAAAAGCAAAGCTAGGCAGGAGTAGAGGTTACAAGATTACGAGTATCTTGGGTTGGTGAAGCATTGCAAGCAATCAAAGAATGAGGGCAATATAGGCAACAACACAATTGAGGATGTAATTAACATTAAAGACGACGAAGGAGGGCGTAAAACATGGGCTGGATTTGGAATGAAAAATTGGTATCTAGTTTGGAAATTGTTGGCTGAAGATGAACAGAAATTGTTGCAGGTGGTGTGCACATTTGAAGGGGATGGGTAACGTATTCGTTCGGTATTTTAGTTGTTGTGGTTTTTTTGTTAAATTGTTTATTGCATTTGAATTGTACTTACATAATTGTGATTTGGTGTAGAGCTATGATATGGAGTGTAGCTGATTATGGTGTGCACGTTAATTTCAAAGACATCCAGTCGCTTGTGCATGGGGGGCGACTGCCGGGAATGTAAGTATGATATGATTTTGTCAATATGAGAATGTCACCACTTAGACCATTGACATGGGTTACGTTAAAAAATATAAGGTTCTGCGCATTGTTCTGTACGTCTAATGTAATTGGAGCTTGTGAATAATTTGTGTTGCTAGGTTATTGACCATATGTTGAAATTTTAAAAAGTTCGCAGAACGTATTAGTTGTTAATTGTGCTAATTTCAGCAAATCTTACTTCCACAACAGTTTGTGTTCTGTATGTGTGTGTTATTATGTTTAGTGTTACATTGTTTGTTAGTTTCATGTAATTGTTTTAGGATAATGGGGCAGTGGAGTTGTGGGTTTTGATTGTTTTGTAATTTTCGTAGGATATGATGAGGAACCCAAGCATGACGTCTAAGGACCGTTACCTGAACGTGCACGTGAATGCTGCATCTGGGTGCAGATACGTCCATTACCCTATATACCATGCGAATCATTGGACGACCATGGTGTACGATTCAGACTCGGGGACATGGACACACTACAATTCAATCAAAACGCGTAGAGGCAGCCGAGATGATCATTTTACTGAAAGTGGTAAGTACAAATCACTGGTAATTACATGTATGTGTCGGGTGTGCGTGCGTTCCGTATAAGGTGATAAGGTGTGTTCAGTGTGACTGATTGGGTGATGTTACTTGACACAGAAATAGTGGGTCGTCGATTACACAAAACGGGTACGAGAAAAAGTGCAATCGGTTGTCGATGTGACATTAGAGAATATCGACCGACCGTTGGAGGCTTTGGGTGATTGTCCTCAACAACACCCGGAATCGTATGTTGATATTTGAACTCCGGTTAAAATTTGTTTTGTTGTCTGTTAAGTTGTGTATTTGGTTTAGTAATGTTGATTAACGTGTTCACGTGTTGGCAATTGGCAGACCGGACTGTGCGATTATGGTATGCTTTATCATGCAGCAGTACGCAAACAACGTGGAGGTTGAAGGTTCAATGGATGTGATGACAGCCAGTGCGTTTAGAGCAGAAATGGTTAAGGCATTCATCAATGATCCACAGAGAGGGCTCCGAAATCGGCCTCTGCCCTGACTGATTTGGTGGAAATGCATAAATTAGTTGAAGTTTTTGTTTTTGTTTTTTTGTTGACCATGGAACTGTTTTGATTATGTGGTACTGATTTTTGAATGGTCCAGTAGCTATGTGACTGTTATTGGAGAAAAACAAAAAATACCGTACAACAACATTGGAAAAACAGTGGCCAAACCTTAATGGTTTTTTTTGGGTAGGGTTGATAATGATTATTAATTTTGGTATGTGTTTCATTACATTGTGCCTTGTAAATGATGTTATTTCTGGGTTTGACATATTTGTAATGTGTTTGTGTTGGATATGGTGGACAATAAGTAGTGTGGTTCGCTTTGGGTTAATGTGTACGTAGGATGTCGCAGTGGCGGTGTAATTTAATGTGTAGTAGTTAACGCAGTCGTAGTGTGGTTAGGGTTGATTGTGTAGTTGATTGTATTTTAGTGTTTGAATTGGACGACATGGGCAGGGTCGTAATTGGGAGTATCGTCGTTTGTATTGAGTTACGTAAGTGTGTATGTGCAGAACGTAATGTGTGGTGATTTAAAACGTAAGTGGTTTTTGTGTTAATGTGGTTTGTAGTGTGGTCATCGTGTTGAGGGAGGGGATGGTGTTGAACTCATAAATGAAAAATATAGGATGCTACATTGAAGTTGACAAGTTTGTGATTGAAAATGTGTGGAATTTTTTGCTGGCAAACATTAGTTGGGGAACATTTCAGTTGTTAACGTGATGCATAATATACTTTTCATGTAATCCGTGAAGCACCACGAACAAGCAATAAAATGTTTATAACATGTTAATGTATTAGAATTGGGTGTAATAGTAAATGCACAACACACATCGTAACTAGTGGTGAGGAAAGAAAATGTTGTTGGGTAATGTGGTTTTGCAAAATTTAATTGAAATGGTAAATGTAGTGTCAGGTGGTAGGGCACAAACCAACATGCGCGCTCCATATTCAGTTATCACATCATGAAACCGTTGTGATGTCCGAATTTAAATTAACAGGAAACAATGTTGTAAAAAAAGAGAAAATGTACGAAGTTCAATGAATTGGGAAAACACCCACAAACTGACAGAGAAAATAAACTTGTAGTAACATTACTAAATTGGCTCCTTGCATGTCTTTCTATTATGGTTGCCAATTTTTCCACACCGACCACATCGGATCCGTTGCACAACCTCACCCTTTGACGGAATTCGTTTACGGCCTGCCAGGCAGACGCTTAACCTTTGGGGGCGCTATCATAAAATCCTTGGGCGTAAATGCCGGTTTCTCAATAGTTAGAATCGGATATATTGTTCCGCTATACGAAGCTTTGAATTCGTCAATACGATAGTACGTTTCAATAGAATTATATATATTCCGTCCACTATCACGAAAAGCGACAACAGCATGAGAACACGGAAACCCATTCAGCTGCCACTGGAAACATGAACGCGATCGCCTTGCCACATCAACCAAAACAGAGGGCTAGCTGTGCACCTCGCAAACATTGTCATCAGCCTGACTAACACTCCAACCCTTACTGTCATTATACGCCGTGACCAATTTCTTCTCCATTTTCGGGCATAATACGCCGGTCCACGCCCTTGCCTTGACTCTGCGCTCAGCCATTTGTTCCATTATTTGACCCCTAATCATGTCGACCAACCTAGTAATTGGAAGATGACGCGCCTCCCGTATCCAGTTGTTAAAAGATTTAGCTGCGCTCGACCACATCTCACCATAACGTTGCCTCTGAAAAGGGATAGTAAAATTGAACACGAATGTATTTTTTAGAAAAACGACCTACTAAGCATGTTAGCGTATATAATAAATTAAAAAAAAAATGAATCCATTAAAGTATTATACAGAAGGGGTACAATCAAACTTACATGAAATACGTATTAGCCCAATGGGATGGATGCAAGTCTTTCAAGAAGTTTTCAATCACAGCCGGGCTACACTCTTTTAACAACTTTATTTTTTGATTAAAATATGGCATAGTAGGCGCATAAGCACATTCTCGGAGCTTCCGTATCAACCCAACTTTACGAGATACGTTAACGTGTTTCATTCGGTCTCTCAAATTCATTTGAAGATGTAGCAAACAAAATGCGTGATGTGCTGAAAGGAAAATAATTGGCATAGATTGCAAAAGACCAGCGTGACGATCAGATACGAACGTCAACGTACGCCCGTCACCCACGACTTCTTTAAGATTCCGTAAAAACCACTCCCAATTTTGTTGATTTTTAGAGTCAACAATTGCGAAGGCCACCGGAAACAAGCCTGCAAAAAATAGAAGACAAAGCCATATCTGGAGCACACATCATAGAGTACACATCTGAAATCTTTGGTGCAATACATATATATGTAAAAGTTTCATAAAATATAATCAGAACTGAAATGTGACAATTTTTTTTAAGCAGAAAATAAGGGAAAAAATTTGATACGTCACCTTTATTGCCATCTTTCGCGGTAGCAGCTAACAAATTCCCCTTGAATCTGCCTTTCAAAAACGTGCCGTCCAAGAAAAGTAACAGCCGACAATGGTTGAACCCATCTATACATGCATGGAAGGATATAAAATACAAAACGAACCTCCCAGTTTGTTGGTGAAATTCAAGGTTAATGTAACTGTTTGGGTTCTTTTCCATAACGGAATCACTATACCACCTAAGTTGGTCAAATGACACAGCGTGATCTCCATAGACTTCACCTCTCGCTTTCTTGACCCCTAACTACGCAACCCAGTAACTAATATCCAAACCGTATTCAGTTTTCATATCGAAAACAACGTCCGTAGGACGCGTCAGTGGCTGAGCACGCACCCGATTTGTGACAACGCTTGAAACCAAATCAAACCCCATACGTGGGTTTGTATGTGTTTGAACAGCAGCTCCACAACTGTGCACACTATCCAACTTCTTAACACATAAAATCCCATTCAATGACAACACCCTCGCATGCACCGACCACGCGCATCCTGTGGACTCTGCAAACTTACAAACTGCCATAATGCGAACTGAATCATTCTTCAAATACTTGAATTGAAACCCGCGTTCCACTGCATATGTAACAACCCATATTCATGTCATAGTTATGTTCATGTTCATTTACATAACTTTGTCTTGTTAAGTTTGCATTCATGAATCTTGTCTTGTTTTGCTTAAGTGTTGCTTGCATGCTTTGTTCCTTCCCTGCTATGTAAAGCCTAGGTCGTGTTAAGCCTAGGTCATGCCAAGCCTAGGTCGTGTTAAGCCTAGGTCGTGTTAAGCCTAGGTCATGTTAAGCCTAGATCATTCCAAGCCGAGGTCATTTTTAGTCTAGAATTTATCTTGGAACCACTTTGTTTGACCTCCACCTCCGCCCTAATATATTGGCCGAAATGTCATTATTTAGGCCGAGGTGTTCATCACCAAGGCCGAGATGTGTATTATCTAGGCGGAGATGTTACCTTTGCTATAGCGATCCCGGTTTTCCTTTTTGTGCTTAACTGTAATCCGGATTCGGTTTCGTAAGGGTGCTGTTGTCTTATCCTCTTTCTATCCCTTACTCTTTGTGTTCGAGCTTTGGGTTGTGTTGGGCAAGTTGGGAATAAGTTGGTTGTGTTTAAAACGTAAAATCTTCGCCCAGTTTTTTTTTGTCTTTCCGCTCGAGCAGTGCTTTTGACGCTCGAGCGGGACTCTGTTGTTGCTTGTCCGCTCGAGCGGGGTGTTGGCGCTCGAGCGGGGAAATCACCCATCCAGTATTTCGTCTGCAGCGGTAGACGCTCGAGCGGGAGTTTGTGTCTGACGCTCGAGCGGGAACCTTGTCTGTAAAAGTTCTGGGAACGTGCATCTGCCGCTCGAGCGGGGAATTGGACGCTCGAGCGGGGATCTGTGAGTGACGCTCGAGCGGGGAGTTTGGCGCTCGAGCGGGACGACTTTTATATAAAGCCGAGATCCGACCTTTTTGTTCACTTTTCAACATCCTTTCTCTCTCCTACTTTTCCAAAAAACTATTTTGAGAGTTCCTCACACTAAAACCTAACTTCTCTCTTAGGATTGATCTAGTAGGAGTTGTTTTCTCACCTTGGGCCTTTACAAAAGTTGTGTTGATCGTCGAGGGCTATCTTTTAATCTGAAAATTTCGGGATTTGGAGCATTTCCGTTTCTTCACCTCCTTCGTTGGGTCCCATTATTTGAGGTAGAGATAACCTACTCCATCTTATGAACTTTGTCTTTGAATTTTAGCATTTTGATATGTTGAGGGTTGTTGGGTAATTTTGAGAAAGTTTGGGCCTTTGTAAAATTTTACAAAAAGTTGGGGTTTTAGATATATAAACCTATATGCATGTTAGGCATAGAGAAATGATATTAATGTTGGGACATTGATGGAAATGGAACCTTAGGGTTGTTTTGTGAATTATGGTAATTTGTCCTAATTGGTTTAATTAATTAATGCATATAATTAATTGAAGAAAACGAGGAGTTGAATTGAGAATGTTGAAATTGGGAATGTATGAGACTAAAGGGTGTAGTTAGATCATTCATTGCTCACCTAATTGAAATGTTGATATATTATCTGCTTGTGCATTTATTTCCTGCTTAGAAATAATTGCTTTGGGCCACCGGTGGAGGGTAGTGTTGATTGTTGTAGACAATGCATGATGATTAGGCAAACTAAAACTAACCAAT